>JAECUM010093779.1:0-86286 GCA_016617855.1 Megalonaias nervosa | reverse complement strand
TCAACCACCAACCTTTATTGGACAGTCACCACATGAATGGCTGAAGAATAACGTAGATTATTATGAAGAAATAAATGATGACCATAGAGCTATAGATAAATCATTAAAAGAGTTTGAACAGTTAATAAGATTACAGCCAGATAAAATACAATGTGAGATAATGCAAGGAGTAATTCCAGAAACTACTATGAACGATTTTCTGACTTTATGGAGCTGATTTGATAGTTGCAAGTAGAAAGATAGTTCGTGATGAACTGCAAGAGAAATTATTTACGTTACATAAAGAAAAGTTTTCAAATCTACCTGTACCTTTGTGTTATCGCCCAGCAGATACTCGACGACAGAATATTGAAGTTGAAATTCCTGGTGCCTTGGTTCCACCAAGGATACAAAATCTTGTACTGAATGATATTGTTTTGGTTGCTGTTGATGTTGTTGAGAATGCATTGAGTATGGATAAATCTCCATGGACGTTAGGATACGCTATAACGATCCATTCTTCACAGGGGTTAACTATTTCTGATACAAATATCTGGATTGTCGATGATCGGATCGAATGGTCGAATTTAGTCTATCTCGCAGTATCTCGAGTAAGAAGAATATCTCAATTACATAGGGTTATTATAAATTTTACAGAAAATAATGATCAAACTGTTAATAATGACATAATAAAAAACAAAAACTATTTGGTTATAAACAATGTGACAAAAAAAAAATAATCGTGATTTTGATATCGATACTGAATTTATTATAACACTAAAACAACTACAGAATAATCATTGTGCAAGTTGTAACGCAGTAATGTTATGGCAATATTCGAATAATAATCCAAGACAATTTACCGTAGACAGAATTAATAGTGATCTTGGTCATATACGTGATAATGTGATGCTAACCTGTCTCGAATGCAATCGACGTAGAGGTTCTGGTTATGTAATTGTATGTGGTGGTAATTGTGTATCCGCAGGAATTACTTGTAATTGTTCACGCACAAATCCACGCTGAGGGGCTATATAATCTAGTCTGTAGATTGGAGGTCTACCAGTGGATCTAACCACGCTAGAAATTGTATGTGTAGTCACGCTCCAGATAGGATCAGTTGCTCTTTTTTTACCACCTTCAAGTTCACCAGGTTCATATAAATATCTTACAGTTACATTACCTAATACTGGTTGAGAGAAAGATTCATGGCGTTGTATTTGTATATATTTTTTTGTAATCGCATTAGAAGGTTTCATGGAAGTTGAACGAGTAATTTCATTATTTAACGCAGCTATCACACTTGGTAACCTTGCAACCCATTCACGAGATCTCTCACGGACTTAAAGTCAGTAGATATTTCCTTTGCGTATTGATATCCAAATAACCGCTCATCAAGTGTTCGATTAAATCGTTCAACGATTGCCTGATCACGATGAATTTCAGTGTGTCCTCGTCTGATTTTAACGTTATGTTTCTTCATCAACGATAATACTGCACCAAGAAATTCTTTGCCAGGATCAACCTGTAATAGCTGTGGCCATCGTAGACCACCACGTTGATAAATTCGCTCAAACGCAGATGCAACTTCAGATGCTGTCTTTGCTGATAATGGTTCAGCTTCTTTATATCTACTTGCAACATCAACGACAGTCAATGCGTATTTGTATGTGCGTGATTTTCGTCCACGTGTTTTAATAGTATCATGAGGTAAAAACAAAATATCTGCTTGATGAACTTCATTAGGGATGCTGACATCAAAATGTGCGTATTGAATTTTTTTAGGTGGTGGTAGATAAATTTGCCATATTGCCTGTCGTGCTAACCAAGCTGCAGCAACAACGCGTGAGACTTTTGCTGCTTCAGAAAGTTTAGTAATCGCTGCTTTGCTTCTCCAATATCCTCTCGGGGAATAATAAATGGATTCCATTATAATAGTTATATAATTAATTACCAGCCCCTAGCATTATTTTACCTTTCATAGCAGTTTTTATTAGAAAACTAGCGAGTTTTTCTCTGACAGATTTATTAGGTATAGAATTTAACGCATGAATCAATTTCACATCTGCGAGATGCCGTTGCTGCAAATCTTTACTTTTATACGCAACATCATGAACATGACATGCTTGATCAATCTTATTTACTGGATGCTCTCCTGGTCTTGGTTGATCTTGATCATCAAGTCGGATATCAAGTCGAGTTCCAGTACCACAATAATTATATCCAGGAAGGTGTTTCTCACCGGGGTATTTAGCCCATGGAGCTCCTGGCAATTTCCCTAATGAAGCGGCTATATCTCCACCAGACTTAGTCAGGGAGATAAATTTATATTTTTGTGTGCCACATTTTACACATTTACCTGTAATTGCAAGTCTTTTATTTTTTGTTGTTATCGTTGTCAATCCAGTGGTGGAAGTGGGTACTCTGCATCGAACGCAATATAAACTCATATTATTTATTATATGGATATAATTGACTTCTCAGCGACACGAAAACAAGAACCAGTAAAGCACCATCCAGCACTACCAAATCCTATCAGAATGATTATAATAGGTCCATCTGGATCTGGTAAAACACAATTATTACTTAATCTGATAATGAGGTGGATGAAGTGGGACAAATTATATTTAGTAGCACCATCTGTAGATGATCAAAGATGTTATGAAGTACTTAAAGATTTTAATCAAAATGCAAAATTATTGAATGAAGATGGCAACGATATTGTTGATTTTATCACCGATATTGATGAAGCCCCATCTGTAGATGACTTAGATGGATTCATTAATAATCTCATAGTATATGATGATGTGATGCTGGACAAACAATCAAATCCAGCTAGAATATTTTCTCGAGGTAGGCATAAAAATACTGATGTGATTTATGTTACACAACGATATACACAAATACCTAAAGTGATCAGAGATAACTGTAATATTTTGGTTGTGTTTAATGGAGTAGATAATTATACTTTACAGAATATTTATTATACTTGGTGTTCAGGAGATATGGATATGATTAAGTTTAAAAACTTTTTTTCAAAAGCACAAGCTGTTCCGTTCGGATTTATAACAATAAATTTACATGACCCAAGATCTAGATATCGTATAGGTCTGGATAAAATCTTTGGTTAAAATTTACAGCAGCAGAGAGGGTGAACTACCAATACTGAGTGACCAACGCGTCAACGAAATCTCATAAAAATTGGAAAAAAATACGTCAGCGATCTGGATAATAAAACTGATCTAACCCAAACGATTTATTATCCGTTCTCAACCGTATGGAAATAATCTCGGTTAGAGGTTTTGGTTTAGCGTCATTGACCTTGTTTTTTAGCCTTCGTAGGAAGGTTTATTTTTTAAAAAATAAGGTCTCAGCCAAATGGTCTGTTCACCCTCTCTGCTGCTGTCTGGATTCCATCTACTTAATCTCATTTTGGTTGGGTTTGTTTGTGAGAATAAAATTATAGAGGAATAAGATAATCCTGAACTAGTAGCAGAAGTTTATTTACAAACTTTTTCCGTCTTAATAACTTCTTGTAACCAGTAGCATGTCTTGTCAAAGCTTTGTCGGCTCGTGACGTCATAGCAGATAATAACTGCATTAGCCTTCCGGTAGTATATCTGGGTTAGTGAATTATATCTTTCGTGTCCAGCTGTATCCTTTGAAGATTATAAAAATCAGATTTTAAATGACGCTAACAACCAATACCTATCAATGTAATGATATCCAAGCACAAATAGCCAACTCCTGCCAATGTAATAATATCAAAGCACTAACAACCACTACGTCTTCAAATTTGGCAAGCAGTGTTAGTGTTCTTTGGTAGGGAAAGGTAGGACTTGATATGGTTTGCTACTGGACACACAAGGAAACTCCACAGGAGAAAGATATGGTTTCTTAGAGTTGAACGCAGTAGGCATTGAATCTAATGCAATACACGTTTCCTTCAAGGCTAGACCTTGAGAATGAAACAAGTCATTCTAAAAATTAATCAGTATCCCCCTCCCCTCCCTCTCTCTCTCTCTCTCTCTCTCTCTCTCTCTCTCTCTCTCTCTCTCTCTCTCTCTCTCACACACACACAGACATGTTTGAATTGTTGAAGTGACTAAAGGAAGTCTCTGGTTCCAATTCCCTGCATTAACGGTGCTAATTTAAGAAAACAAATCCTCCAGTGAGGGTTTGTCATTTGAATGACACAACATAACAAAGGAAATTAGACGCGAATCGTGTAGAGCTACTCAATAGAATGGGCGACGGTCCAAAACTGCGCGAAGGAATCCCAATCATCAGTCACTTTCTCGAAACTTGGATTGCGTATGATAGACATATATTCACATTACTTTTATTTTCGTTATACCAATTATTCTTATGTTCCACAACTTTTTGTTATACTTACCAGTCTTATTTTTGAAAAGTTGCAAATCACGTGCAGTATGGGGTAAGAATAAATTTAAAATTCGTGTAGAAATTCTTTGGTTGCTGGAGGAAAAGAAATGTATATATTCTCTGCATCCACAACGGAAGTATAGTCAAACCACAGTCAGCTTTTGGAGAGTGTACCACGATAAATCACCTCTCATTGCTGAGACTGTCGTCGTCATCACCATCATCATCAAAAATAACAGACATAACAAGAAGTAGTGTCATTATTCCATTTTTGCCTTTTGATTCCTGATAATCGTCACGGCCTAACCCCCCCCCCCCCACACACACACACACGACTTGTGCCCACTTTGGCAAGCAAGCCACATAATATGTGCCACCCGTGGGTTATTAATTCATGAAAGTGGAGATTGTTTTACTCAACTTTTATTGTCTGTAATGCCGCTACGCGGTTTCTTATGTGTGCTCAGAGTTGTCGGTGATTTTCCAATTCCGCCAACTCAGTCTCAAACTTGGCCATGCTAATCATTTTATTACAACAGAATACAGTTTAATAATCGTGTTAAGACTACTTTGTGCAGATGCGAGCAGTTCTAAATAGACACGTATTCGTGTACATATTCCTATAAAACTTAATTTACTAGCAAAACCAGAGAACCGACAATAATTCTGATTGGTGCACCTAAGATGGTTGTCATGGTTGCGATTCCATTCACACCAAGACCAACAGTTGTTGCCCCGGCAAGACCACAAATAGAATCTACGACCTAACACGCGCGTTTGGATTTCATGATCAACGCGGTTCTCTTGGTGTTTTCATCTCGCAGCTGTTGCCCTGCATTTTGCCAATTTTGTTCACGTCGGTAACATTGAGGGTCCATCACAATTCTTCTATTAATAATACAATAGCGTAGTACAAATGTACGACTGGCAGACACTGTCCGGACTCACGGGTGAAAGACGCACACGCTCTACTAAATAAATACCCTTTTTAACTGGTACAAATGTCATAAAATCATAGAAAATAGAAAATATCTTCTTGGAAAATATTTAAAATTCCGGCGATTGTGCGTCCTGGAAGTTAAGCACCCTTTTCAATTAAAAAACACAACGATTACGCCTATGCCTTTTACTATTGTCTTTGCCCAATAACTGTTACCCGAACAAGTGCGTCCTTGTTGAATAACAGTCGAGACCTTTCTTGTCTCACTTGAGTCAATGTGAGAGTACAATATTCATTGGTGAACGCAGCCGGGGTGGATACAGCGGTGAATACCACTTTGCAGATATAGAAACAATCTCTGAACGTTTTGACACCTGGTAGTGTAGTCAGCTTTTGGGCATTTGCCTGTGCGATGATTCCAAGACCTCGAGTTGGCATTAGTACATGAAGATGGTTCCAACGACCAATTTCTACCTGACCTTTAACAAAACTATGTGTCAATTCATACGAGGGTTTGGTTAACACAAACTACAAAGATGGTGAAGTGACCTTTAACAAAATTTTATGCCAGTTCATATGAGGGTTTGGTTAACACAAACTCCAAAGATGGTGAAAAACGTTGAGTGCTTCGAACCGAATCTCATCTCCTGCTACTAATGATGCTGGTAATGCAAATGTGTACAACATAATTCAAACTCACCGTCCGGCTTGTCAATATATGATATTACTGGAGCATAATCACGATCAAGATGCCGCTTATCATTTATTAACACACCAATTCGATCCGATGAACCTTTACTTTCAGTTAGGATAAACAAGTATGATTCAGACTTGCGCAGCTTTAACATGTGACTTTTAGGTCTATTAAAGCCATTTTTATCAAGAGAACCTACAATAAGTCGACCTTTTGCTAAGATTAAGGCTTTTTTTTTCTTCCTCTCCTTCTTTGATTAATATTCCCATAATTTCTATACATGAAGTTACGCGTGGTGGTGAGAACACGTTAGCAATTTGTTCATCCATGTATTGTTTTGTTAAAGCATTAGTATCATCACATACTCTTTGATATGAGCGACCCACAAGCCATAGTCTCTGGTTCAATCGTTTTCAGTTATCTCCGCCAGGTTCTTTGCAGCTGCGCCTTTCAACTTGATAATACTCTCCTGTATGTCAACATTAGACATTTGCAGTTTATCAACTTGATCTTGAAAATTCACAAGCTCATCATGGTCAACATCAACAACTACACGACTAGTAAACACTGTCAAATCCGCTTTGGTGGCAAACCTGCTTAGATCCACATCAGCACCATGCAGTCGGGCTGAGTAGCGTCCGTAAATCAATAAATGTTTGAGGGGTTGGTTAACTCTCAAGCGCACTCAACGCTTCACCAACAAGATATACATCCAACCGTGTTTGCACTGGTGTAGTCGAATAAAACAATGGTTGTCGTCCAGATCCACCATGGACACTAGTGCGAGTCGTTAAATAAGTAACAATTTCAACCGGTGGCGCAAATCCATATCAAAATAAAACAGATATTGCGATGTGAGCACATATGCAACCCAATGAATGCCAGGTCCTCTTGTCAAATCCTTGTTGATAATGCCGGTTCGTTCATTTCGCATCAAGACACCACGTAAATGACCTACTGCGTGTTGTACATGGTAACTGAAGACCTCTTCCCGATTGTAATCGCAGGCCTTTTTCTTTTTTTTTATAAACCTAAAAGGTCCACATTGCGCAATGCAACTAACTACTGCCCTTTTCAGCACCATTTCTGATGCAGTTCCTACAACCTTAACCCCGCAGGTTTTGCAGCCGCTGATGCTAACAACGCTGAAATCGCTGCAAGGAATGAAAATATTCCAACGGTCTTTTGTGTTTGCGTCACCTCAGATTTGGATACCTTTAATGTCACCGAGGTGTTATTGTGTTTGGCTGCATTAAGCTGAGTGACTTGTGTTTTGGCCAAGAACAAGGATACAGTTCCAGTTAATTTTGTTGAAGAAAGTTTCATTGTGACCGCACAATCGTGTTTTAATTTTTGTCAGCTGATTTTTACTAAAGCCTACCTTCACTTCGTGATTATTATTTAACACTGTAACACTTTCAATTATGTGTTTTCTACAGGTGCATCAAGGACTCTTATTTGGCCACCCGAACCCTCCAGCAACATTCTTATCAGAAAGAATCACAACATAGCATAGATAACCATCAACAACGTTACTTACACGTGCATGAAAATACATGTCGACAACGAATTTTCTGAACAACTCCAAGTGTTTCAATGGAAAGTAATAAATCGGGTACAGTATCATGAAGTCATGTCGGGAAATCTGCAGACCAGTGTCAAAGTTTCGATGCCCGTCCATACACGACAATAGATTGTGTTATGCATTTGCAGTATGATTGGTTTCAAAGGTAAGCCGAATTTCTTCAGAAGGTTCTTGATGACCGTTTAACCACACGTAAACCTCATTCACTTCTACGTTGTCAAATATCTGTTTACTTTTCGTTTGGGCATTGTCTCAAAATTGTAGATTGAAACGCCACAAACACGTGTTTTGGTGCTGTAAGGCCATGTTGAGTACTTTTTAGCCATATAAACTGTCCCACAATAACACCTGGTGGGTGCGCGTGTGTGTTATGCGCGAGAAACGACAACGTTGAAGCGGCTCTAGATTGCATAAATTATAACAAATGTGATTCTCTAGTCAGTGAAGGGAATAACGCATACATCCACAATGTTAATGTTTCTAATACAATGCCAACATCAGCGGCACTGCACCACGCCAAACTGCATCGTTGGAGTTGTTCTTACGGGTTAATGGGATTGTTTGTTTGGCTCCAAAATTAACCTTGCGAATATTTCTACAAACCTTGTAACCATAGTGAGGCTACACGAGGTTGACAAATCCACCATTGTTAAATTGACATACGTCATTGAGGTAATTATGACTATGATATACAGTCCGTTGGATCTTGCAGGTAAAAATTGTTCATTTTCTGAACATCTTTGGGCCAACCAAAAACTGTTCTCAACGATGACTGTCCAATGTTAACCAAATATTGCCGATATTCAATTGCGATGACGGAACCGAGTGTGGGCTCGTGTTCACGTATATACATTTTAGAGTCTTTACCGGTCAACATCGAAATTCTTCGTCGGACCTCATAATTGATTGAGGTAGTATCATACTCATTTGTAGGAAGTTCTAGCACACCCCAAGATGTTCAAATCTTGTGAAAATATAAATGTATTATTTGTGGGCAAACTACCAAAGGGTTGTGATCGTACATTAGGCCAACTGTAATAAATTCGCAGCCATGCTAGTGCGATCTCAAGTGTGCGTGATTCACCACCGGTAAACGGTGTAGAAAAGGTCACACTGAATTCTGCTTTCATTGATGAGATCGTGATCATCGGCGCAACACTATTGGCTATATTTACAACAACCTGTTGCATTGTGACATTTTTTTCTCACTCAGAGCCGCCTCCAAACTCGTCATCGGTGTCGTAGTAATATGCATTATTGATATCTGCAGCAAATTCATGCATCAGCGTGCGATATGTTTTTCTATATATGATGTCATTGGTGAGCAGTCACTGTCAATTTGATGTAGCTTCACTAATGATTTCAGGTGCGTTGTTGCCGGCACGAAATGATCCTACAAGTGTTTCCAGTCGATCAGCAAGGTAGTTAGATTCACACAGTCCACCAAGACCGCTTCCTTTCCTTTCTTTTTCTTGTGTGGTTGCAGGTGTACGTTTTGGTAACTGTTGCTGGTCCCACCTTTTCATTTTTTCTTTTATCCATTTGTCGTCTTCTTCTGTTTTTCTTGTTGCGTGAATGTAAGTTTTGGTTGCTGCTCCATTTACCTCTGTGGTTGTTCCGGTTGCTATTTTTTCCTCTGGACCTACAGGGCGCATTGGCAAGCGTGTAACAGCCTGTGCACATATTTTTGCTGCTTTTTTATATCCTTGGTGCACTTATATATTTTATTAATTGGATCCTGTTCTACTTCTGTTTCTGCTAGCACTGTCAGTTCTTCTACTGTTGCTCGCATTACCTTTTTGATATCCTCGGCATGTTCCGAAATTTCTTTTGTTGGTTTAATCAGCGGTGCAAATGCTTGTTCAAAGCCTGCCGTTAGATCTTCTCGTGCAGTTTATCGTGACTATAACATATCTTTGACATATGTTTGACCTGCAATAACATTAGGAATCAGTTTCTGGTGTTCACGAGTGGTTTTACGGGGTCGCTTCTCTTACTCTTCTATGAAATCGCTTGCAGACATTTAATATAATTATTTTTGATTGTTAAATTGTCTTGTGAGACACGTTCGTATCGAGACCTGCACAATACTTTCTCTCGCGAATGGAAGTTCCGGTCAAATCATAATGAGAAAACCGTACGGGTTCGATGTGATCCGTGTAAACATGTTACAAAATTCATCCCACGAATGATAGGTGGCACACCAAGTCCAACTAATATTTGCAAGGTCATGTGCATCAATGTCTTGAAATTTCATCAACTTACTCAGGTGAGATGTTGAAGTATATATGTCAGTTCACAGAATAAAGTCTTCATCTAAAAACCATATGTGTCATATAAATAACAGTTCACTTGTACGTTCGGAGGAGAATGTTATACTTACCGCATTAACCATGACGGGAAAATCTGCCATGAATATATCGAAGAATGAGACAAGTTTTTCCCACTAAGTTGTGACCTAGCAATACTACTTTGCAATGCAAATCAACGCTACTCATTCCCCTTCTAGTCCAACTGCCGCTTGTATTTTTCAACTGGAAATTTCTGAAATGTAAACGGATTTTCCCCTAAAAATGTCAAATGCACTTCTGAACAGTTTTAACACTATATTATTTTTAAAACAGCATTTCATTTTACAAAAATATACTACTTTACTTAGATTATCCCTCTAGTTAAAACAACTGATTGGCCCATATTTTAAAACTGAAAGTTCGGATTATTCACAGCAGACAATTATATTTCTCTTTCCAAATCAGTCATTTCCATATGCCATGAAGAAGACAATAAACTTTGATATTTCTGGAGAAAATGCGTATCATTTTCTTACTGCATTCAGTTATTACACCAGTAATAGCTGCATCCGGACACCACGAAATTCATCATCGCTTCGAAACTTCCCATCCTTTAATTAAGCATCCTGGTTGCTACAAATATCTACATACTCAAGTGAACATCCATTTCCGCATTGACGTGTACAGCTAAAGACCTTTCTAAAATTACCAAGTGAACTCCAACCATCTCGCCCCATCCTCACCCCGACAGCTCTGGCCTTCGGCAACCATTTGTATAGGTGACAATACAATTATGTCCCGATTTTAGATGCCACAATTTGCTTGATTAGAAACTGACGATAGAGATACACTGTACTTACCTAAAGAAATTTGACAACGGCATCACATGATTCCCTTATCGCACAATACATGCGCCTTTCATAGCACTTGAGAAGATTAAGCTATTGTCGTCTGCTTGGTGCAATCTTACAGGCACTTGATTCAGAGGGACAATAATAACCATTAATAGGAGAAATGGTACCATTAGTTTTCCCCTGAATCAAGTGCCCGTGTGCAATCTACGTTTTCTATCCAAGTGCGAATAATTAATACGAACTTTGTACCTTGTTGATTGCTCTCTATTCGCAACTTTCATGCGGTATACTTTGGGCACAACTGCGTCGAAGTACATGACGAAAGTCGATGCACAGTCAAGCGGTAGATAATCAAAAGCTGAAAACAGTTACTATTGATAGAACGTTTTTAATAAAAGCGTTTATGTTCCCAGTAGAATGCGCGATCTCAATTGCTGTTTTAATAACTAAACACAAATTAGGACGCTATACCACAATCAAATTAAGATAATCCGTCTCCATGATTAACTCGGTGGTTGGCTGCTTTGTAAGAGTCCACAAGATGCAATCCCGAAGTCCGTTTTCTATTTCCCCTAACCTAAATATTTTATACAAAATATATTTTAGAATCTCAGAAAGAATTATTTTCCCTTTTAATCTGTACCGTTCTTAAATGTCCAATTCTAATGTTAATCGAGCACTGTTGTTGAATGATTTCTTTTACTTTAGTACTGCACTGTAATCGGAATGAACCGCCCAGAAAAGATGTTTCCTTTGTTCACTAAATGTAAGGTTTCATTAATTAACTCGGATAAAGTTAGAGACTTATGTCATCACAGAATAAGTAATATAATAAAAGTAATTGAGATACATTAGACGATTTTCTTCCTGAATACAACCAGTCTTGTGTCCTACTTTTTTCACTGTAACTTAATCAGGAAAAAGGCTAATGGATGATATTATACATTATCGAATGATTTGGTTTGGTATGGTGCTTTTAGACACAGCAACACAATTAGGTTATTTAGGGTTGAGGCAATTGGACACGGAACGGTGGCCTACCCAGGCGGGATCGATCACACGATTCGAACCCCCACCCTTTTGTTCGTGAGTCCGGAAGACTAACAACTGAGCTATCGTAAAGTATTTTATCTGCGTTTAAGCCATTTATCATTTGTAAAGAACAACGGTGCAGTTGTGCTATGGAGTAATTGATTCGCAAGAAACTGTTCCAAAGACGTTCAGACGCACACAAATATATATATATATATATATATATATATATATATATAGAGAGAGAGAGAGAGAGAGAGAGAGAGAGAGAGAGAGAGAGAGAGAGAGAGTGTGTGTGTGTGTTTCCCTTTACGCACATTTGTGCGTCAGAGACGAACGCTGGAAAAATTAACGCACGTTTTTTGTTTGTTTTCTTGCCGTGCAATTTTTGACGCAAAGGATTGCAAAATGCAATCAGGATTTTATTTAATATCCAATGCTTTGGATGAGGGATGGCGTAGTGTATACTTCTAGCATAGGCATAGTCTGATTCCCTGTTTCCTATGCTCCCTGCATTGCACTGCGCTATAAGGAATATACGAAACAGAGAACCAGGCTAGTATAGGCAATATTATGACGGAGTAGCTTCCCCTAATCTCGCGAGTTCTCACGCGATTTCCATGGAGCTCAGCAAAATGTCGTCCGGATGTTTAACCTCAAAGCTTGTTGCGCTAAAATGTGATCTCCAGATTAAAACGGCGTGCACTAAGAATCATTAGCGAGGAAAGTGAAAGAAGCAGAACACAAAAGATTAACTTTGGATCTAACTTTAATGAAAAATGGAGAAAATAATTCCCTTAACTAGAATACGGAACATCCACTGGGATTACCGGTGTGACTTCTGATCGCGTGATTGCAGATGTGAATAATCCTTTCGTGACAGCGTTTAAGAATTTTAAAAAATCTGCCCTTGTTCGCCACAAGATATCTTTAGAATACATTATCACCCAAGACATTCTTTCACAACAAAGAATAAGTAAACTTGCAGAGACAAATCCATTATTTGGATTACAAAGTCAGGGGATCGTTGCAGATTTTGTTGGGGTTTTTTTTTACTTTGCTGCAACGAAAGAAATATCTAAAAGTTCAAGTGTAACTTATTAAAGAAAAGATGAATCATTAGCCACTTTGATTTTTGGATAAATGTGTTTTAGGACGAAGTACAATGAAACCGATGATAGTACACATTTTATGACAGGCAGTAAATCAACTGTCACTTGGTTAAAAAGAATTATTTGGATTTTTGTATTGGCTTATATGTAATGTGTTGATCTACAATATTGCTACAAAAAGATTATAAGGAGACTGTTAAAAGTACGACTTTAAACTAAAAGGAAAATGAACTAATAAAATTATCCTTTGAATGGACAATGCATTTGTGTGTTAACTGTGCGTGTTGTTTTGTTTTGTTTTTTTGTTTGGTTTTTTTTTATTTTTAGAAAGAGAGAGACAGAGGCAGAGACAGAGACAGAGAGTATGTTGTGCAAGTTGCAATATCCTATTTCAAGCTGAAAAAGTATGGATCAGATGAAACTTTGTCAGTATATTTTTGACCCCGACTTTTTTTATTTGATCCCCAGTTCTGACACCAAGGGGTTATGATACACTGGAGAGAGCCCTTTATCGTATCATAATTCTGTTCAGAATTACATTTTTTAAAAGAGTATCCTAAAGGTCAGCATAACCACTATCCCTCTAGGAATAACTAATCCATTTTATTATGTCAAATCAATCATTTATCAAATTTTGATCTGTTTAAGCATTTGTCGGCATATTCCCACGACATAAGTTTACCAGAAGACATTTGCATTTAAGTATGTTATTATTCGATTCGTAAAATTATTTTTCGACACTAGAAGAACCATCCCTTGATAGACAACCTGGAACTGAGTCCGAAAGACGAAACTCAACAGGGATATTGAATATGTAATCCACGAAGATAATATTGGAACTAACACATTATAATTTGGTTTCTTCATTCAGACTGTAAGGCAAAAATATCCTAGAAAAGAGAATGCGGTAAAGAGATGTGATTTTAAAATTTAAACATAAAATTAACCTATTTTATCTCAAGACAATAAAAGCTGTATTAATTATGAAAAGACTCTTTACTAATAAGAGAAGTTTTATTTTGAAAGAAAAGGCAGATATATAAAAGATATGCAGTAGCAACTAGAAGATTTCTATCTCTTACAGTCTTGTGCAGAATACAAGATACTTGCTCGGAAGCGAGTAAGCAGAGCGTGACGGGGATAAATTATTTTCTCTTGTGGAAACATGTTTTTATCATGAAATCTAGTACCATGCTAAAGTGTGTGCTTGAAGCAAACGTTACCAGTTTCACAAATTTGTCAGACAACAATTCATCAAAAATTTCATATATTATTGCACATTTTTTGGATTACTTTATCAAACCAGTTGTATGGTATCAATGCGAAATCTATTTCTTGATACAGACATATTAAGGTCAATTAATATCTGTATCAATTATATAGTCTATACTTTAGTAGTCTTTAAAATAATGTACATATGTTGCATATAAATAGATAAAAATAATGCTAAATCATCTCTTATGCTATCTTACCAAAACTATTGATAAACACCGAAACCTTAATGGACGTTAGGCTCTTATCCATCCATAACTGATATGGTGATTCACTAGTTGAGTATTTTACAGGGCTGTATTAAATATCATAATAATTCTGACAACAACAGCACATCGTCATTCTGAACTCAAATGACAAATTATTTACTACCGTATTAAATACTAGACTCTCTGATTTCCTTGCGTACGTTAATGTTCTCAATGAAAATCAGGCTGGATTTAGACGCGGAAGTACCATAACCGAAAATACGTTTTGCATTACACTTTCTGTCGCTTGGAAATAATAGCCTCTTGCCATACATTTGATAATATCCAAATGTTGTGCATTAGATTCAGCACGGATACCTAAATAGGCTTTAACATGTAAGCTTATATCATTAACTGCCGAAAACGGCGTTAACAGGTTTGCATTACTTTTGATGTGATTGTTCAAGCCTCAGTTAGTTGCAGACTTATTATTCTATCTTTAAGATTTCAACTTATCTTCTTAGCTCGTGTTCTTTGATAAATCCGTTTATCGTCATCTTCCCTGTGCATTTCAAATTCAGATTCATTTGCTATTTTTGTATCAGAAGTACTTACGTCTGTAAAACACTAATGAATATCATCCAGACTTGAATTTTCCTCCATATCCCTTACCAACACACTATTAAAAATTCTCATAAAATCTTTGGATGTCAAAGATGGAGTTGCCTTAATGTTTTCTTGATAGATTGGCATGCTTTCTAATTTTCTACTTTATTTGTTCATTGTATTTTTATACGACTACAGTCTTCAACTAGCATTTGTGTGTTCTAGCGTGATAAATATATTATGCACAATAACATCTAAGTTCAGTGAAATTGCTCCATAGATTTAGTATTTTGCTAAACCTTTTGGGTTTCTTTTGTTATAATCAGAGGTATTTGGAAATTTGTCGTTATTTGTTTAGATAAAAGTAGCGACGAGATATCATATCATATCACATCATGTCAGATGACAACAACGGCGTAATTTTGGTGAATGGTCTTGGAACAGCCTTATAGAGTCATTCCTGTTTAAACGCCCTAAAAACAAATAAAGAAAGAATTAAATTAATAAATTTTTTCATAAATCAATGTACTGACAAGGTTAAAGGATTATGAGATTATGGACATTTGAATATTAAAATTCAAATGTGTTATTCCATAATTCCAATATCATTAAGCTGATGTTCCTATTTATTTCATGCTATGAGTTGAATCTGAAATGTTAGCTAACCAAAAATACGATTTTGTTCTTTACGAACCTCGGTATTAACCACACACACACACACACACACACACACACACACACGGTTGTGTCCAATCCATAAAATTGTACTCACCTATCAATTGTTTGTCAAAGATATAATCTTGTGCAATCTTCTTGAATAACAAATCTGGATAAAAGAAACAAGAAGAAAACGCCGTAGCTAAATGCAGAAATACATTCATTGTGCAATGATAATGACGACAATGTTACACAAAAGACGAAGACAAAGCATAGAGTAGCCTTTGCTGAACTCTTCATAAACAAAACTCCTCTTGCGAAGACTTTGTATTCGAAGTTTTTACTCATTTACCTACTGCGTAACACACAGCGAAAGCCAGCGATTCTCGGTTGATGCTCCAGTTACTATAGAATACAAATTAACAACAAATCCTGTTATCTTGAAACGAGCAAAACATTACATAATTTGAATTATCCACTCAGAGACAATGATACAAAGAAAACCTTATTAAGTGGACTGATATTTAGCACATAAGCGATGTAAGAAGTCACGTTGTGTTAGTCGCAGGAGAGGCAACACAATAAACGGACTCAAAAGATTTAGTAATTAGGATGGCAAGAAAGTTGGCAAATAGAGTGATCTGAAAATGTACAGGAGTTTGTCCCCTATTACATAAAAGTTCAGGTTCGCGGTCAAAGATCGAAATTTTTGAAGCTCTATGACTTGATAGAATGAAAGTCGAAATAACAAAACGTTCAAGATGTGTCCCCCTCACAAGCAGGCCCAGGTTTAATTATGTATGACTACTCCAACATTAAAATTTTGCGCTTATGAGCTAACGCTAGAGTTTCTTACCCAAATCCTTCTGAGAAAATGTGGCCTGGTTGGCCGTGATTATAACAATATGTTATTATTTGTAGACAAAACATTTCTCACCAATGTCACATGCAATGGCGGGTGGAATAAACCCATTCTATAACGTTTGCTAAACGAAAATGTTTTTCCAGGGATATCATGGAATATAAAGATTGTAAAAATATTTTTCAATGACAGCATTTATTATGTACTGTGTCACTTAATATGGTCCAAGTATTTATCAGCAAGACATTAAAATGCAACCTAGGAAATTGAACTCATTCAGGAAAAACACCCCACACAAATGCATTTTGTAATGGAGTAAGTACGTATTTTTCATTTTAGCATTGTACACTCTCTATCTTTGAAATATTTTCAGAGTAAAGAGATCTATTGATTGCTTAAGTTTGTAGTGTTATGCCGACAACTCAAGATCATATGTTTCGATGTAAGTGTCAACATCACCCGTACTGTCTATCATGAACAGGTATCTCATGCAAAATGAAGTTCATTCAGTTTGCTGATTTCATTTTCGTAGAAGTAAGATTCCACAATTAGGTCTTAAATTGCATTTCTCGTCTCCTTTGTTTATTATCAAGTACTGTACAGCTCTAAGATTCAAAGACCTTTTCAATGTTGCTATTGTCAGATTTGGTTTAAAGGTGACACTGTTTAAAGGGTAATGGTGTTGGATTGATTTCTAATTTGAAATTCACTTCTTCCGTCATCCCATTCATGCTAATGTTATGAACGGGTATAGCTCCTCTATTTATTATTGCTGTTGTGGGTTTAACGCCATTTTCAGCACACGATACATGGCGGCCAGTATTAATGGTGGAGGAACAACCGGGCAAAAACCAAAAAGAATCACCCATCCACGGTAAACTTCTAGCAGGCTTCCTCACATACACAAATTGGTCGAGCCCGAGACTTGAACCACACGGACAGAGGTGAGATGGCAGTGATCTGTAAGGGCGAGCGCTTTAGCGCATTCGGCCACCCGGGGCCCATTCCTCTATTTCTTATCCTTGACAACACATTTATTTTATTTTCAACAGTTTCGTCCATGTAGTGTCTAAACCTTTTCTGCATCCCACTTTATAGTCTAAGTTCACCAGCTTCCTTTCATTCCTTGGTTATACATACATTAATGATTTTTTCAGTGACACGAGCAATGTTAAGAATTTGTATAAATGGGAGAAGCGATTGGAAAGGCTGTTAGGCTGAACATTGAAACCTGTTTCATTTAGCATGCTGGTGTCAATCATGATATTCAATTTTACATTATTCGATTCAACACATTTCGTTACAGCAAATATGATTTCTGTTACATTGTTTTTTGCAGGAGATATCTTCATGATTAGATATCGACATGAATGCACAGTGACTGTTAAGCTAGCTCTTGATCTGCTTGTACCTTATGTATATATCGCAAATGAAGTCAATGTATTAAAAGTATCAGTATATTTTGTGTCCTTATTATATATAGTTTCCTTAACATTTTGAAGCAGGGCTTATATGGTAGATAGCAGGTTCTGTAAGAGACCTTAGCAGTTTTAAATAATTCTCTTTAATCAATTAGAAATTCTTGAGCTTTGTGTCTATAATGGAGCAACACGCGTCCTATGTGGTTTAAGATTAATCTCAACACTTTGCACATTAACCATACATTTTCGCCACATGATTTATAATGAGTACAACAATAACTGTAAATAGTGCTGAATCCTAATGGTTTTAGTACCTATATTATTTTATGGTATTTACTAATAGTTGAAATATTTATGAAATTGCCACCAAAACAAACAATCTGATTTTGCTTTAGTTTCTAAAGTATCACCAAAATTTAATATGTCCATCAGGATTCCACTGTCCGTTCTGTTGATGTTGCTCAACTGTCTAAACGCACCAACTGACCTGCTCTTGCATCAGTTGCTCTTCATAGTGCCTTTGATACCACACAAAAAGACCAACAGAAACTGTTTGCTTATACCGGAATTTGCAAACCATTTTCTTCATGTACTAACGAAACTCAAAGAATTAGAAAACGATAGTACTAATCTCAACACCAAATTGATGATGTTCTCCAAGACAATAACGTTTGGATGGCGGTGTTTACTTGAGTAAAATGATTGTAGATTGGTAAATATTGTGTCAAACGTTTTGACCAACAAGTATAATAAACTATTAATGCAATATATTCAAAGGAAGTAGTATTAGTATTTTCATATAGTTATTATTATTTATTTGTATATTATTTAAATAAAGAAGCACTGTCAAAAGTATGGGTCATATATATATATATATATATATATATATATATAATAAAGTAGGATCATATATGTATAATATATTATAATGCGTTTATATTAGAGAGGTTGAAACTCGTGTTGAAAGAAAAACACCTGCTGATAATACTTAGATTACTTCATGACAATTGCTATTTTAAAAAAAAAAAATTAAAAAAAAATTTTAAAAAAAATATAAAAAAAATTAAAAAATTTAACTGAACCGCAACTAAAACAAGCATGTGTTTGTTAATTTATGAATCTTCAACAAAGCACGATAATGTCCAAAATATTTCAAAGTTTATTTAAAACAATCTCTAAAGGGAGTAGAGGACAGCTTATGCACGAGTTTCCACGCCATCGTGATTCCTACGCAGGATATATTATTGGGGTCAAATTAAAGGTAGCCAAAGATGGCAATGCAAATAACTTTGTCATCCGCTGGACTGACACACAAGCTGACCGATCATTTTACATGGCCTGCATTTGATGGCACATATATTACATATTGTTGTTGTTGCAGCTGTTGCTGCTGCTGTTGAGGTAACAGTATTACTAGCAGACGCCATATGAGCAGTAATAATATAGGTGGTCGTAGTAATAGTATTAGTAGTTACTTGTAGCAGTCATAGTGCAAAAGGTAGCAGTTGAAATTGTACTCAAAGTATTATTTGTCGTGTAGTAGTAGTAGTAGTAGCAGTAGTAGTAGAAATGGTAGTAGTAGTAAATATAATATAAATTGTAATACCATTAGCTGACATAAAAAATAAAATTAGTGGTATTAATTTTGCTGGTGATAATATATTTGCTGTCCTTACCTACATTTTCTCCCGTTTTGCTTGATGTTTCGAATATGTCACCTTTAAGATCTAAGACACGATATATAGAAGAAAAATTGAGAATTGTCATACAGTGTTTGTGTAAGTAAGAACAAGCGAATTAAAATTTATATTTAGTAATTTCTAACGAAATTTTTATCAGGTCATACATTTAGATATTTATCCGAAGAGATTTCAACACATCACAACTCCCACCCCTTACAATTTTGTTTTGAATATATTTCTTTGCGGAATGTTTTCTGTTCAACTATGAGTATAATCCTTTCATAGGAACATTCTCCCCGAGTGTAAACATTTTGTGGCAGACACGAGGTTGTGTACCCTTGTGACAAACTTGCTCAATGATACCAATGTAAACATGGGGAAAATATAGTCCACTCATAAGATTAGACGAAAAACAAAACCTAATGGTATTCCGTCAAATCATCTTAGATTTGAGATTGATTTTCCTTTAACAAATGAAGATAAGCAAAAAAAAAAGAAAATAAAAGTTTTTTTTTTAGAAACGAAACCAGATGACAGAAACTGTTCATGCCGCCTATTTGCGGGACATTAACTTCAACCGTTGGCTGATTTAGGATGGAAATGTGTCGCAGTTAATATTTATCTTCAATACTGTAGTGTAAACGTTTGGCCAAGTGACAATGCAAATCATGGAGTAATTTTGGCCAATTAGTGTGCACAATGACTGCAGTATTAAGTTATGTGATGAAAGACCGCAATCACGTAATAAAAAATAGAGATATTTCCAATCGTTGTCATACACTAGAAAACAAGTTCACATACACTTAGAAATGTAAGAAGAAAATATTCCCTGTAGCTGTTCTACAGTCCTGTTTTGCAACACGATCTTCCTCCTAGGTCTTACATGCTTTACTCACACAGGACATAGATACTGAACACATATAGAGGGCCCTACATGTCTTATGCATACATGACATGTACAGAGGGTCTTACGTGTCTTATGCATGCAGGACATGTACAGAGGGTCCTACCTGTCTTATGCATACAGGACATGTACAGAGGGTCCTACATGTCTTATGCATACAGGACATGTACTGAGGGTCCCTACATGTCTTATGCTTACTGGACATGTACAGAGGGTCTTACATGTCTTATGCATACAGGACATGTACAGAGGGTCCTACATGTCTTATGCATACAGGACATGTACAGAGGGTCCCACATGTTTTATGCATACAGGACATGTACAGAGGGTCTTACATGTCTTATGCATACAGGACATGTACAGAGGGTCCTACATGTCTTATGCATACAGGACATGTACAGAGGGTCCCTGCATGTCTTATGCTTACTGGACATGTACAGAGGGTCCTACGTGGCTTATGCATACAGGACGTTTCCCATAGATACAGAACATATATAGAAAACCCCACGTCTGATACATACAGAACATATATAGAGAACACCACATATCGTATGCATACAGGACATATACAGAGGGTCTTACATGTCTTATGCATACAGGACATGTACAGAGTGTCCTACATGTCTTATGCATACAGGACATGTACAGAGGGTCTCTACATGTCTTATGCTTACTGGACATGTACAGAGGGTCCTACGTGGCTTATGCATACAGGACATGTACAGAGGGTCTTACATGTCTTATGCATACAGGACATGTACAGAGGGTCTCTACATGTCTTATGCTTACTGCACATGTACAGAGGGTCCTACGTGGCTTATGCATACAGGACGTTTCCCATAGATACAGAACATATATAGAAAACCCCACGTCTGATACATACAGAACATATATAGAGAACACCACATATCGTATGCATACAGGACATATACAGAGGGTCTTACATATCTTATTCATACAGGATATGTCACAGACAGACAGGACAGATACAGAGGGTCTTACATGTCCTCTTCATACAGGACATGTTTCATACATACGAAACATATATAGAAGATAGTACATGGCTTATGCATAAAAAATCTTTACAGAGGATCTCATATGTTTATATATGACATATAGAGAGAATCATACGTGTCCCATCAGTATATATATATGTATGTATGTATGTATTGACGTCGGTTGTGACCTAATGATGTGTCATTACACCTGTTACAGATTTGAAAATTAGTATACGAGTAAGCTAGCGTAAATAACACAGTCGTCATGTAATGAATATTGGTATTTTAATTGGAAAATTCCTTAAAGTTTCACTTCTGGGACTAGTACACTGGATAAAATTTGTCCTATAAACTATTATCACTGTATTCTATGCTTAGAATTGTGTCTATTCCTTCAAAAGCTCACCTTCTGCTAGCTTCCTTGCCAGATTTACGTCAACGTCTCTAGAGCATTCATTATTATCGACTAGGTCCTTTTTGGTTCCGCAGAGATAAATTTTACAATTCTACAAAACATTGAAGAATATGAATTTGATTTCAAATCATGACTTAATGAAATAGTTCACGTTACTTACTGTAGTTAAACAATTTTTTTATATCTGTAATTTAAACTTAATTTAAAAATATCGCATGTTTGACAGAATCCTTAATTATTTAACTAATGTGAAAAAGTTTGAAGCCGAACTGGGTTTTGCACGGGCTGCTCGCCGTCATACACACAAAATGTAGACATTACAGAACGTCTTGTCAGCAAGCAGTTTACTCAGTACAGGAGCCCTCTAGTTCCAAAACGTCAGATAAACAGAGGAAGAATTACAGAATCAAACGAACGGAAACGAAACGGACTTTGAATTAAGGCCATGGAGTAAGAATATTAAAAGAAATTAATGAAATACAAAAGAAATGGAATACAATATGCGATGATGAGACTCCTTCCTGTTGAGCAGGGAGAAAGGACAGATCGACAAAATTGCGATATTGAGACTCCTTCCTGTGATCAGGGAGAAAGGATATTTGCCATACTGTATGGATTAAAAGATGACTTAACGCAATGGAAAACGGACTTATGATTCATATTAGGTAAGAAATGTTTAAACAACTTAAACGAATGCGAAGAACACTTATTAAACAGTTTAATATTATTAAATTAACTTTACCAATAAATATTATAGCCAAATTTTCAAAATTTACTGATTACGATTAAATTGACTAAACTAAACAATTATTCATGTATTACTTTAATAAAGTGTTATTAAATTATTGAATTGTTAGTAACCTAACTATAGCCACTTAATATTATAGTTATGATCAAAATTGTCATTCATGTATTAGACAAGAAACTCGTGGCACCTGAGCTAGTGTTCACGTGATCGCGAAAGCGTAATGTGAATGCTGCTTGTGCCTAATTAAGATCTCAAACAACCTATGCGCAAAGCAGAAACAGTATAATAGATATCTATTTATTAAAACTATAAAACTATACTTAATAGAAATTAAATATGAATTTAATTTAGCTTTTATTTATTAAACTTATAGACTTATAGGAAACTATGATTATGAATTAAATAACAACTCCAGAAATTTGATATATTAGAAGAAATAAAAGATTTTAATGGTGTACAAACCCTTACTCAAAATTTAATAAAAACGAAATTTAATAAAATTAATACAAGAAACACACACATATGGAAAAAAATATGAACACATAAAATACTTGAACTTTTGTCACAAGGGGGTTACTCAAATGATGTCAATCTGAGAGTAACCACACCAATAAACAAAATGTAGGGACTGAGCACAATTAGACGATACTTTAACAATTCAACTGGGTTGCGATCGGGGTACTCAACGTTTTAGTTTCAATAAATAAAGTTTGTTTGGAATAACCCTTAATTTAAAGTTATACTGAGAGGAAACAAACAATTGGTGAAAAACAGCTGAATTTATCATTCTCAGAAGCATACATTCAAAAATGTCAGCTCCTACTACTACTATTTAAATGCTCATTTATGGTTATTTCGAATGCTGTTAGCTCTTAAAGTTTTATTAAAATCTACACTTTTAAACAAAATATCGAAAGTCTCATAGTTATTGTTGTTCAAAGACGGTAATTTGTTTCAAAAGTTGTCATCTTTGTGGTCTGTATCTATATTTGCCGAATACACCCATTGTGAAGTGTACTTCTCTTAACATAGTCTGATCTCATAAACATCTACAATCCTTGGCGATCTGATATGTTGCATACATATGGCAGAAATTGTTTAAAGTAGATAGGGATTATTAAAACACGTACTGATGAAAACATAGTTTCAAAATTAATTTTCACAACATTTTTTTTTTCTGCTCAGAGTCTAATTGCTCATGAAATAATCTAGGTATTGTCGGTACTGGATGACCAGTTCATGAGTTTGGGTGGCTGGCCTGTATGCAGGTTAGTTCCAGGTGCAAAACAGTACACTGCGCTAAATGTATGAGCCTGCATTAAATCAAACTGCAGTGTTAGGTTGTGAACTCAATGTACGTACTCAGATCACATTTTGCAATTTAGATACAGATGACAATGATTTCTTTAAAACAGCTAATGTATGGGCAAATTTCAAATTTCGTCTGTAGTTATAACTTTCTATTAGCCCAAGTAAATGTAACCATTTCGTTTAGCCCAAGTACGGTAGTCATTTCTTTTAGCCCAAGTACTGCAATCATTTCAAACACACTCAGTAGGAAACATAAATTTTGTCAGTCTTGACTACATCCCTTCGATTTTATTAAAGACGGTTTTGCCTTAAGAATATAAGAAAATATTATTACATAATTTTGAATTACCAACCTCCTCATTTATTATTAGTTCCTGTGCCCAGTAATAGGCCTTGTCAAAGCTCGTCTGCTTTGTGATGTCATAGCAGATAATGGCCGCATTGGCATTCCGGTAATACATACGGGTCATGGAATCGTATCTCTCGCTTCCGGTTGTATCCTGGATCAATAATAATATCAAAGCACTATCAATAAGCATCTTTGCAAAATAGGCATGCTCAATTTTGAAAAGCATTTCTTTTTAATTTCTTTGGTGACGGAAATTGGTTCTCATAATCCTGCTGTTTATTAACAATTGCTTGTAACCTTTAGCATTTAACTTTTACATTTAACGGTTGAAAGCAATGATATTGATACAGTCTGACGCTGTGGAAATTAAATTTATTGCAGAAAAGATTTGATTCAACTCTAAAACTCGAAAATTAGTGTTGACACAGCTAAATATCACTATCATACAGTTTTGTCTTTGAATGAAAAAGTAAATACGGAAATAGTACATTTACGAGTGCATTCCATGTCTGCACAATCTTCTTGAAGTAAAATTACTAGAATTAAATGAATAATACAGAACACGTCATTATAGAGTCACGATCAGTCCTCGAGTTCATCAACGAAATTACTAGGTTCGTAAAACAGTTACATATTGCTATCAACAGATCATATCTCTACCTCATATTCGGGACAATGTCTAGCTCATGAGATGCAAGTGTAAGTTTCAAGGCGACTGCTTTGTATACATGTACACTCTACCGGTTACCATTCCAAAATAAACTCGTGATGTCTGTTTATTCACATTGTTTTACCTATACGAGATGGACAAAGCAGGTATCGTTCCTGACAGGCTAAATAACTATTTAGTGCTTGCAATGGCGCAATGTCTTGAAGAGATAATTTCGCAGTACATTCTGTCGTAGTCTGCGTGACACGTAATCATTTAGACTGATGTATGGGCTGGGCTCGCAATAACTTGCTGAAAGCGAGGGATGGGATCTGCTCTGTTAGGACCATTAATTGAATTTTAGAGTCCGTTCGACAACGATCCTATAGATCGTTCGTTATATGGTCATATAGCGGAAAATGGTAGAGTCGAGGCAAACCAGAGCTAAAATTGTGGGAAATCTTGGGCCATTCGAAACGAAAATGATACTTTCTAGAATAGTTATTAATAAAAGACAATTAGAGAGGATTATTCTGACTTCAATGGGAGTGTTAAAATTTGTGGCTGTTAGAGAATGTAATCTTGATTGGCTAAGCTAAACGAGGGGTTGTGTGTTCCTAGAATGAATTCAAGGTCTTAAGAAATCTCACTCGCGAAATTAGACAGCATAAGTTTCTGAGGCAAGCCAGAATTTTAGCTCCGGGAAATAATAAGTACTTCTCGTTAGACTGTCGAAGGGACATGTGTCGGAAAGTTGAAGACACGGAAAGGGAGCGATTTAGTTGTATTGTAAGGGCAAGTCTCAATAAAGCACATGAAAAAAGCTCCATACTTGTACTGCACAGTGGAAAGAGCCCAGTCCTCAACCAAGATGGTTGATGACCAGAAGAGAGAGAGAGAGAGAGAGAGAGAGAGAGAGAGAGAGACAGACAGACAGACAGACAGACAGACAGACAGACAGACAGACAGAGAGAGACAGACAGAGAGAGAGACAGGGAGAGAGAGACAGACAGACAGAAGGAAAAGAAATACGGCAAACTATGTCTCAAACTATTGCCTTGTATAAATCCAGGTTTGTGAAGGACACTTACTCTGATTAATCTGAATTTACGGGTGCAAATTTATTAACAATAACAAATGAAATAATTTTTTAAATTGGAGGAACCAAAATCAGTAAAAAAAAAGATTAGATTGTGCAGCTTCAAATTGATAGTAAGCTAAATTCTGACATGTAAAACATTTCAATTTGCTGTACCAACAATTCTTAATCAATAAATACTATTGCAACCCCAAGTTTATGCTGTTGGCAATGTTTTGTGTTTTCTATTGGCACTATTTTTTCTATTTTTCTTCAATTTGGCACTACTCATAAGAAAAGATGAATGCAAATGGATATTTCTGTATCAACAAGAAAAAGATTAGAGGTCGCATTTGACGATACACTCATGAATAAACATTTCAACTTTGTACTTAGAAAACTTTCCTTTAAGTTATTCTGTTGGAAAAGAATTAAAGCATTTTTAAACGGCAAAATCAAGACTTACATTTTACAATTGTTTCATGCAACGTTTCTTTTCTGATTGTTGTTCCGATATATGTGAACATCGGTTATCTTATATTTTAAAGCGCATTGAAAGCCTGTTAAAGGATGTGGCTTGAACTCTTTCAGATGAAAGCTATTCAACCAGTTAAAAGATTGAGTAAAGCACAACGAAGCGATACGCATTTACAAAGTTCAGAATAACCTAGCACAAGATTATCTGGATATGTTTACTCTAGTCTATGAAATTCAAAATTATCTTCTGAACGTTTGCGTGTTTGATTATCAACACATCTTAGAGAAAAATAACTATTAACTGTATTAACATTTGTATATGATTTGCAAGATTGGTAACACGCTTAATGATTACTTTTTAGTCATTCCTGATTGTTTTTGACCCAGAATAACTTCTTTTTCATCTGTTTGGGGATTTTTTTTTTTTTTATTATTTTTTTTTTGTTCAATGTTTAAGGGCAAGAACTCACTAGGACTTATTAAACATATTTCTGTTTAATATATCTAGAGACAAATATTTTACTTTCGGTATACGACATCACAGTTATTTTCTTTACATGAAATCTTGTATTACAGGTACACCATGAAAGCATATAACATTTCTATCTTCATCTTTTATGCTGATATGTAATTTGGGTATAGGTACCCTCCGAAACTGCTTCTAACGTCGATAGACATTGTATGAAAACATAGATATCCGTGCAATTCAATTTTGAAACCAGCTAATCATTCTAGTTTCTTTTTAGTCAGTTTACAAATGATAGCAAATGAACCTTTACGTGACATATTTCTTAAACTATCAAGGCAACATCTGTACAAGTAAAGTGAACGTCTTTGGTTCACGGAATAATTAAATTTGTGTTTTAAAAAGTAAATCAAAGAAAAACTGCGATTATTCAATTATTAAGTGTCATTTGTATTCACTTTTTAGTATGTTGTTCATACACTGAAAAAATGCACTTCCCTTGTATGGCGGCTTTCTGCCCACCACGTTCCGCAGCTCAGTTTTGTACTTTGTGTAGTTTTTGTAAAGAAAAAGAATTTCCCACTATTTCCACACTGGTTATCCTGGTAATTTTTAAAAAGACTTTGCATATCTGAGGTATTGTTAAATTAACTTTTAATTCCCTTTAATTTGGTGGAAGATTGGTGAGTTTCGGTTATAGAATATACAGTTTGACATTACTTCAGATGTGCACCGCTTATAAAAACAGTTAGGCTCTGTTTAGTGGTTTTCATTTTTGGATCTCAAATGTAAATTGTATGAATGACTTTTTTACTTTTTGTATATTTTATAATTCATTTGTTGCACGTTAAGAAGCTGGCGATGTCATCCCTGGGAAATTTAATTTTCCCTAATTAATAACTGCTATAGTTAACTTGAGGTAGGGGGCCCCGAGTGGCCGAGTGGTCTAAAGCGCTCTCCGTTACGGATCACTGCCATCTCACCTCTGTCTGCGTGGGTTCGAGTCTAAGATTCGGCGAATGTGGATATGTGAGAAAGCTTGCCAGTAGCTTCACGTGGGTCGGTGGTTCTTTCCGTGGATTTCCCGATTTCTTCCTCCACCATTAATACTGGCCGCCATGTATAGCCTATCTTGTGCTGAAAAATGGCGTTAAGCCCCACAACAACAACAACAACAACAACTTGAGGTAGTTCAGGCTCATTTTTCTCTAGCATATGAGAGCAGACAGTTTGATCAATTTTCTGCTTTAGATTGCATAATGTTAACATAATTAACACATGTAAGGAAATTTAAGTTACAGTTACAGTAAACGAAAGTAGCATAGAGGTATTATTGTGCATGTTGCCAATGTAAAGAACGTCATATTATACCGGTTCCTCTCTCAAAAGTACGTAATAACAGTAGAGCAGAACCTCAATGAATCTTTGATAATGTGATTTAGCCAATAATCACTAAAAGCTGAATCATGGATGCATAAAGGTAGTGTTCCACAAATTTTAACAAAATTAGTGAGACACATATGCATGGACGACCGGGCCTTTTTCGCCAAAGAATAATTTGATCTCAATTCTAATTTTGATCAGATGTCAGCAAATGTGTGACCCATCTTGTACAAACATTTTTGACTTTCAAATAATTGTTTAATATATTAACAACAGCTGAAGAATAAATGCCCGGATAAATCAACCCCCAAATCTGTGTCGATACCGCTGTACGATATCTGGGTATGATGTCGACTGTTCATTAAAATGTGCAATTTTGCTGCATACAAATCTTTCCGGACCAAACCTGCGTACACTTTAGATACATACCGGTAATTGGTAACAGCCATATCTAGCGCGAAATTCAAAATGGCCACAGGACAGAGGGTTGTGCTATTCCACGTGGATTTACAAGTCACCAAACATAGGATTTGCTCCGGAATTATAATGAACATGTCACCAAAATAACCCTTCAGCAGACGGTAACTCCACAGTCGCGTGAAATACCGGTAAGTGTATAAAATGTACACCGATGTGTGCAACCAAAATTGGATGTAGACTTTTGCTGGTTTTAATGAATAAGTGATATCTGCCCCTAAACCACGAATCAGTATCATCACAGGTGAGGGATTTATCGACCTAAGCAGCCACGTCCCTTTCATCAATCGCTAAAACGGTCTTCCAGAACGTGGGTCATCTTCCATGAAGTCGTTACAATCTTCGGAACAATGAAACCACTACAACATTGTAGACTATAACAAAGAATTTCATCCAAATCAGCCTTGTTATTAATCGTAGAATGCCCACAGAGTGCCCGGATTTTACAGGATGCTCATCGCTCAGTCACAGCATTGTTCGCCCTCTCCTGCATTTGTTCGTCACTGTCAGTTCTCTGTTTTTTTTAGCACAGACATATATTTGCAGTTCCAAGAACGTTATTTTCTGTATAGGCTGACATTAAATTTATTGTCAGGTTCATAGAAAGAATATTGATATAAGAAAACATTGAGAACTTTTCAAATACCCCTTGTACCCTATTCATCTCACAACTATATATTTTTTTAGCGTTCATCCATTTTTTAATTAATTTAACTTGATATATGTCATTTTATTTGTGACATATATTCCCCCTCCGTTAAAGTCTACCACTTTATAAACTACTGGATTGCCTACATTTACTTGCCAATTTTAAATATTTCCTCTGTAAAGTTAAAAAAGTAGCCCCTTGCAAATATTGTTTGCTATTTTGAAATTCTAGCTGTTTGACCAATGTTTGATTTGGGCGTTCTAAATGTATCAGTTGTCAAATAATCGAATAAATTTATCTATATCTTTGAAATACTTGATATTTGGCATCGAAAATTCTCTTAAACAAAATCAGAACAATAAATACATATGTATATATGCTATTGTTCATATCATTTCTCAAGGGCATGAGATGATCATGCGAACATTTACAACGTTCGCCCAGCTGCCTAATTTCTTGGTAAGGAATGTGGTTCTAATTCATATTAGCCCATAGCACTTACCCATATTCTAATTCGTATTAGCCCATAGCACTTACCCATATTCTAATTCATATTAGCCAATAGCACTTACCCATATTCTAATTCATATTAGCCCATAGCATTTACCCATATTCTAATTCATATTAGCCAATAGCACTTACCCATATTCTAATTCATATCTGCCCATAGCACTTACCCATATTCTAATTCATATTTGCCCATAGCACTTACCCATATTCTAATTCATATTAGCCCATAGCACTTACCCATATTCTAATTTATATTAGCCAATAGCACTTACCCATATTCTAATTCATATCTGCCCATAGCACTTACCCATATTCTAATTCATATTAGCCCATAGCACTTACCCATATTCTAATTCATATTTGCCTATAGCACTTACCCATATTCTAATTCATATTAGCCCATAGCACTTACCCATATTCTAATTCATATTTGCCCATAGCACTTACCCATATTCCAAATATTACTTCTTCATCGTCTGTTTGCTCTTTCTTACGGACAAAATCTATGCCAATCGTCTGAAATACAAAATGCAATAAGTTGTGGAGGCAAACTGTTAATGTGTGTCGCAATCTTTAAGTGGCATTATAGTATCTTCAACGTCGTGTGACAATAACACGATGTATGCTATACCTGCAAATTTATTGAATTGTGTTTAACGGTACATCAGTGCACGAAAGGCTATTGAGTCCCGAGGTAATACAGGTATAGTCCTTTGTGCAAAGGCACACCACAAAAGCTGATCTGTGGAAGATTCAAAGTTACTGTGATCAATAGTGAGTCCTGTACTTTAATCATCAAACCATATATTAAGTACGTCAGTATTACGTACTGCATTACGTGCTACAAGTCTGACGTTAGTATTTCATGCTTAACAAAATTAACAATATGTCTATAGAAAGGAGGAAATTTTATCCCTTAGATTTAAATCAAATCATTAGTATGTATAACTCGACAAGAATTACCTGTTTTATCGTTTATGGGAATAGTTACAAGGGCGAAGTTCACTAGAGAAAATGTATAGTGGCATGAATGCATTGTACATTCTAACGATATATAGACAATATTTATGTTTGTGGGATGTATATAAGGAAATATTTCAGTCGTGAAATGGAAAAATGTTGAACTGTCAGGAGTGACATAATTAGTATAGAAAAATATTCATATAAAAAAAAAATTAATACTTAAAACCTGAATTTTGTTGTTTGGGGTTCAGTTTAATGCATTCGTCACGGACGTTTTTCATTGATTACATAATTATATACTTGAAAGTAGATAGTCTTTACACATTTTTAGATCCATTGATCGTGATCGAGAGGGAGACAGGAAGGACGACGAGAGACAAAGGCTGAGAGGAAAGATGAAGAAAAATTAAAAATAGGAATAAAAATGAAGAATATACAGAAGGGCAGATATACTTTATAAATGGAAAAAGATAGTTCTAAGAATTATGTCACCACTGTGGCGATGTCATATTTCTCCCATGAATAAATTTCAATATCTCGTTATGCAGTATATAATAAAATTGTCTGTATTATTCAACAAAGATGCACGGTCACCACTGTCTATTTTTCATTTGTGCAATGCCAGCTGAACGTATGCACTGTCATATATCATCTTTAGTGTGAATAGTAATCCATTTCAGCATTTGTTTATCGTGAATTCGTTGAAGACTGTAATTTCTTGTCTTCCACGCAGGGATTACACAAAGATTAATTATGGTCCAGAATTTTGATGTAGACTTCTTCTAACTTTCAAGTTGAAGACGCTTGCATTTAGTCGAAACTCTGTTGTGAGAAATCACATAAAAGCTTTGAAAGTTGTCTCAAGTCTGTTAAAGAAATAAAGTGTTCAATATTGAAAATTTCATGCAAAATTCGGTAAAGGCTTAGGAAACATTCGATTTTGAAGTTTCCAGTAAATTCTTGCTCGAATAGTTTTTGTAATTTAAGGCCATATATCACGGAGTGCGTAAAGTAGGTGAGGCAAATTCAAGACTAGAAATTTATTATTGGTTAAGATTAACGATTAACAGTAGTGCTTGTCTCTGCGGCGAGTAGCATATCCAGCGAAATCCAAGCCTCCTATAGTGGCTTTTGCAACGGACCGAAAGATTTAAACAAGGTTACAGCTTTCGAAGCAACAAACCAACGGCACCATCTCGAGCATCTATACCAGATAAAACCTCCATTTTTACATCAGAAATCAGAACCATGCTCGAATAATTTAATTACAAAACAAAACAACTTGTATCATCTTCTAATATTTCTTTTCGACACCGACAGTCTAGCAAAATCCTTAAATTTGACAAACCGTAATTCTAATCTTTTAGAAAAACATGATTTACTTACACGGTCTTGGAAAAGTATTTTGCACTGCTGGATGTCTAGTTTCATTATTGTTAAGCGTAACAACTAAAAGCGTAAACAAATCAGCCAAAGCTGCCTTGCAGCTACCTGTTACTGAATTCAGTATTACCTATAGCGATTTCAAATATGATATCAGTTATCTGAAAACTTAAGTTTAAGAACAGTAAACCCGTCATTGGAGATGGAACTCGTTAGTTGTATCGCTACCATATAAGACAAAGATATCTTACCCATGCATACCACAGGAATGGTAAATCACACCAAACTGTATATTATATTTTGCCACTGAGGTTATTTAAGAGGTTATTTGATGATTTTCCGTAAAAGACTTCTTGGACGTTTTAAAATACTGTGCTTGGTATAAAATAATGTTGACCCTGTGATTTTACGGATATTATACCTTTTATCTTTCCCTCTTGTTGTATATATATTTCTAAGAATGTTAACGTATTTCCATTTTATCTTACTTGACTACATGTTTACGATTATTTGGAAGGGATGGTGTTCCTAAACTCTGCAATGTATGCATTTACATTTTTATAGCTTAACTTTGAAAAGACACAATATAGTCACGATTGTACTGTGCCATTATTATTATTATTATTATTATTATTAACAGTTATAGAAGACATATTTTTATGTCCTATCACTTGCATGTTATTTATTGGAGGGACCCTAGTCCGAGTTTCCTCAAACACTTACCACCCTATTTTAGATATTTTGACATTTATGTTTATTTATGTTGGGGTCAAGATATGTAACAATCGAGTGGTAAGTGTCAGAAAAAATCCGGTTTAGGGGGAACCCAGCTATTTACATGACCTCTATGACTTGTACTATAAATAAAAAGAACTTTTTCTCAAAATGTTAAGTCGAAGAAAATTGCAAAGCCGTTGGAGTGTGACAACCCATTTCGGCATCGGAAATAAGACTTCTTTATCGTCTTGACTTATTAGCTCTGAGGCTTTTGCTTTTCTGCCTAAACTCGTTTTCTTCACTTGCATTTTTTTTTTAATTTTGTGCTTGAACTGACTTGTAAAATGTGGCATCTCTGAAGCAGACGGGATAGCCCATGGCCTTGATATGACTTTCTGTTCGACTTGTATAGACCACAGAGTCTGAATCATTCGATTTAAGAATTGTTACGAACATTTCTTCTAAACAAGTGATTACTTGATCTGTGTTTTCAATGATACATGCCTCACGTTTGTTGGGGACATTACTGATAGCACATTCATTCATTTACTTGCTTGAAAGTTTATTTTTGTGACTCACTGAATACGTCCATATCGTCAACTTTATTATTTCTACTTTCCAATGGACCAAATAGCTTGTTCAAACACAGACAAATCTAATAAATCAAAACCTCTGGCGTCTGCTACAAAAGCGTGCATTGTTTGTTTACAATCAAAAATAGTTCCTAACATACGCTGCTATTTGTAGACACTTGTCTTGCAGTATTAAGCAGTGTAGTATGAAGTTATACTGCACGATTCTGACAGTAAATAAGTTAATGGAGAAAATAATGAGCATATACATAAAAATTTCGACACATATTCAGTAGTGACCTTGTACTACTGTTAAAGTATGTATGCACATTACAAGAGCAAAATCTTCAGTTGAAAAAGTTTACATGCTAATGATCAAGTGGAATTTAGTCAATACGCCAGTTGGTACATCCTACTTTATACTTACCATGTTAGATATGGTGGAATATAGTCAGTATGCCAGTTGGTATATTATATGTTATACTTACCATATTAGATGTGGTGGAATATAGTCAATATGCCAGTTGGTGTATTATATGTTATACCTACCGTATTAGATATTGTGGAATATAGTCAATACGCCAGTTGGTGTATTATATGTTATACTTACCATGTTAGATATGATGGAAAATAGTCAATACGCCAGTTGGTAGATATGGTGGAATATAGTCAATACGCCAGTTGGTGTATTATATGTTATACTTACCATATTAGATGTTGTGGAATTATATAGGTTATACGCCAGCTGGTATATGATATGTTATACCTACCATATTAGATGTTGTGGAATATAGTCAATACGCTAGTTGGTGTATTATATGTTATACCTACCATATTAGATGTTGTGGAATATAGTCAATACGCCAGTTGGTATATTATATGTTATTCTTACCATATTAGATGTGGTGGAATATAGTCAATACACCAGTTGGTGTATTATATGTTATACCTACCATATTAGATGTTGTGGAATATAGTCATTACACCAGTTGGTATATTATATGTTATTCTTACCATATTAGATGTGGTGGAATATAGTCAATACGCCAGTTAGTATATTATATGTTATACTTGCCATATTAGATGTGGTGGAATATAGTCAATACGCCAGTTAGTATATTATATGTTATACTTACCATATTAGATGTTGTGGAATACTTGTCATGTATATAGCGCTCGATGAGGGAAGATTTTCCAACGCTGACGCTACCAAGCAACACCACCTTGCAATCCACGACGACGTTACTCATTCCCATTCTTCTCCAATTACCCCTTGTTATTTTCCAGTATAAATTTCTGTAATTTAAACAGATTTTAGCCTTAAAAATATGTTCAGTCTCTCTATGTTCACTTCTGAAACACTATTAAATTATATCGTTGCAAAGGCGATCGTTTCAAACTAATTTTCTCAGCTTATCCATCTGGTTGAATCTACTGAAATACTAAACTTACAAACATTTGAAATCAAAGTTCAGATCGCTCAGACCATGCAATTATATTCCAATTTTTAAGCTCATTCACTCCATATGCCGTGGAAACAATTAAGTCAACTATATACATTGCAAAATAGACGGGGTAATGTGTTGAAACTATATTCGTTGTACATAAAAGTACGTCATTCACCTTTTAAATTACAATATATGTAAGATCAGTTTAAGGAGAGCACGCAGAATGTATCACCGCAAAGAAACTTGTAATCATTAACTTAAATATCCGTGATCTTACAGCCCCTCTGTAAACAATTCCTTTTATCTTCCCTCTCGACGTTTCCACTGAACTTGTTGAACCTGATCTTAAGCAACTACGTCTCTGGGTAACAAAACTGTTTTATATCGTTGTTCTGTGGTTTGTTAAAAATAAACTCGAATAGAGTAAATGTACTTACCTATCCTATAGCACACTGTAGTATGGTAAAAAAAAAGTCTTCCTCATATGTTTGAATAAAACACAGTACGATATTCAATTCTACATATACGGGCCTTTAATTGAGTAACTGTAGTTACCGCTGTCTTCTTGATGCTTTCTTTACTTTTATCAATCCATTCGCGCTTGTAAAACTGCTGAGATTCGACGGTTACAACCTCCTCTTTAAGGTACTGAATTCTCTTTTTCCACTAGGTGTGTACACTTGGTTTAATAACTGCGCAGTTCATTCAGGAAGTTGCTGATCAGTGAAGCGATAAATGGAACAATATCTGAAAACCCTCAAAGTGGGGTCCATGTATTTACCGCAAACCACAGCAAAACATCACAAACCACCACAAACCTAACGCAAACCACCTTTAAAATGCATTATAATGCTAATTTATCAGGGAAAAAAATGTTCTAAGTAAACAAAATGTGAAACTTAGCATATAAGAAATTTTGTAATGAGATTGTTAATTTTAAATCGAGTCCGATTTGCAGCTGTAAAGTGTTGTTACGATGTGTGCATTACTTTTGCTATTTCACTTCTCTGTCCTTTCTGTTGGTTTGGCTTTCGGGCAATGTTCTTAGCACCAACTGAAACACAGAATTTTCCATTGGTTGAAACTATTTCTGTTATGCCTTGCTTTTGTTAAAGAATTTCTGGAATTTTTTGCGTTTCTCCTCAGTTCTGCATCGCCATATTATGCTGTTGATGCAGTATGCGGCATAAGTTCGGTGCCAACGGTAATTGCTTTCACCATGCAATGCACATTTTAAATCTACAAACTGTGGGTCTACTGCTTGAAATAATAGCTGAACTAGTTCAGGGGTATGCCGTGGCTTCCAGACACTGTTGTTTTTTTCAGTATGTTGTTCAATGATTCGGTTTTATTGTTTCTCCACAAGTTCTCGTTGAGCTTTTTTTCTGATTGATTCATTGATATGACGAAGCGAGATCTCTTGTACGTGCTGTCATAATATTTAACGAAGAGAGGTGGTCACGAAGAAGTTGCTTTATTTCCTAGGATCTACCCTCAAAGAGAACGGAGCTGTCGTTATTAACGAACCCATTGTCGTCAAAAAATTTATCTATGACTGTTCTCTTCAGATTCCCAGTCACGCCAACTTTTCTTTGCAGTTGTAATTTAATGTTTCTCTTGATGTGCTTTGTACATTGCACTCGAGACACCTTCGGGAAGACACCTTCGGGAAGGATATCTCCAGAGGGCAAGTTTTTCATCTGTACCAAATTGCACGTGCTTGTATTGTCTTATTTTGACACATCTGATGTTGTTCTCGAGTTTGGCTTCAATGTGTGATAGTAATGTTCTGTATGTCTCATGACTTGGCGTCTTTGTGCAAAAGCACGGTACCAAAAAAAAATGGGATGTATGTTCATTGGTATCTTTCCTTATGGTACTCTGTTCTTTATATTATTGTTGTGAGATATAATCTTCCCATATTAAAAGTCGGGTAGATTCCGATTGTTGGTGACGTGTTTTTTCTCAAAAAAATGGAAGTCTGTTATTTGGTTGTCGGTAGATAATATGTTGGATGGCAATTTTTCTCTGTCGTGTATTATTCACTTACAAACGAATGTTTCCCACACATACCGATTATCTCTAACAGCACATCGGCAATATTTTCTGAGCACGTGTTTTGGTTTTGCTATTTTCTTTTACATTCTGCTCAATATGGTTTGTTTCTTACTTGTTAGAAGATTCGTGGTCCATTTAAAGAGTCCTCTCGTTTAAATTCGTTATAAACTTTCCTAGGCTTTGAGAAAAGCAGTCCATCTGATAGTTTATCTACCATTTTGGGATTTGTTCTCACATACGGCTGATTGGCATATGGTTGGGAAAAAACACATCTAACTGTTGTGAATAAACTACTACCCGATGACCCATGTCTGTTACTGACACTGGAAACTGGTGTAAAAAGTATGCACATGTTCAGATTCATTTGAGATTTTCAAATTTATTTTAGTGCATTTGAATAACATTCAATACAAGCTACAACAGTTCCAGAATAATATTCTAGTCCAAAAATTAACACTTTCTACTTCCACTGAACATTCCAAGGAAATGTTTTTCCTCTCGAATAATATCTAAGTACAACATAAAACACATCTGTAGACTTACAACAGGAACACAAATGTGAATGATTCAAAAATCGGAATGAAACTGATTGCTCAGCTCTCTCTTTATATACACTGTCAATTGCGACTGTGTTTCATAATAATCCCCGCGTGACAGAATGCACTACGCATTTTGTTTCGAATTGGCCTATTCATGTGACCGAGCCCAACCAATGGGAAGTTACATAATTATTCTAGAAACGTCAAAACCCCGTCAGCCACTGAGAAATTAAGTCATAAGTGCCATTTAAGTCTTATTATTAAGATTATCATTAATAATTGTCAACACACACGTAAGCTTCTATTTATAGATCCTATGCAATAATAAACAGTTAAGATACTCAAGTCACATAAACAAAATTTAACTAGAGATATTCCGTACTATTTATAGCCATGAATAAAATTATGAAATCCTGTACCAGGAGTTACAAAAAATATATATATATACATGTCAGTATATTTATAAAGGTGGTCTGCGGTGATTTTTGGTTGTTTGCAGTAAATATATGTACCGCTCAACGTGTACATATGGTTAATCCTTGCTTGATAGCTTTATATCAAAGGTGTGAATGTTTTCAGACAGTTGCACAATATTCACTGGATTTTACAGAATGGTCAGTAAACAAACTGACACGGTATATTCCTGATTAGTGTACCTTAATTAAGAAATAAATTAAATAAGTAAAATCATCCATTACGACAAGGCCATACCTCGTAAAAACTGCAACAATCTTTTCAAATTTACTTCACTCACGGGCTTGCTTCTTTGATGCAGTCCCAAAGTCCATTTTGTTTCATCATTGCCATCATTTATATCCAAAGATATATTAAAATGGTATTAAGAGTAACTTTTCCTTTGCATCTGTACTGTTTATTGATGAATGCATAGTTCATTAAGTACTGTTGTTAATTAGTTCCTTTTATTTTATGTATTGTAATTGGGATGAATTGCACAATGACCATTTGCTCAGTGAAAATCTATAGTTACTGATTAACAGAAAATTTAGAAGAAGACTATGCCGTGACAAGTTTGTCTCACAGATGAAGCAATATATAAAGGATATGACATGAGTATACATTTCAAATGAAATTTGTGTAACGAGCCCAATAATTTGCATCTTTTGCGAGCCTTGGCAGTATCACTACTACTACAATCATCTAAATTTAATGCTTCAACTGGATATAAAGTTATTCACGTCCTTATAACCATAAGTTCTATTTTGACGGTGAACAGGGAGCATTTTCTCAGAAGATAAAAGTGTTTCCAGAAAAACAGACCTTTTATTGACACTGAAATATTTAGACTACATTAAATCGGAAATAATACTTATGGTTCCTTTTCCATGTTAGACATTTGTTATCACTGATATTAGGTATCGAGAACGATTGATTTAAGTATCATCGAGCGTCGTGGTTTGACCACTTCAGTTGTTCTTGACTGTTTATGATCTGTTGCAGTTGTCCTTGATCATTGTGCCACGATCGCTGCAACTATTTTAAGTCTTGAGGTCATACCATATAATGGAGAGACTGAACTTTAGTTTAGTTACCATTGTGTTTCTTGGCATGTCATTTGCAATACTGCGTTATATCTGAGTGGGGTTGCGTTACTGTTGCTTTGCGTTACAGATGTGCCATTTAACGGACCATGAACTGCACGGGATTGGCGCTACCAGGCAATATTGTAACTAAACTTTTCTCTATTTCATCAATTAACAATTTACGAGCCATGTCGTTGGCTGTATTATATATAACGTTTGTGCTACACTGTACTTCAACTATCTTCACATCTAAATAGCAGGTGTGGAGCACGAGTCATATAAATATGGCTAAAATATCACAGTCTCACCCTTATTAAATTATCCAGTCACAAGATTGCTTTCACATGCTTTGTTATCTGTACCACATTTGCACATCTCTGTCTCTGTGCAGCACAGACCTGCCCATCAACTGAAGCGCCGTGTGAAGTTCAAAGGAGCGTTTGAAACATACACAATTTTAGGGATTCCATTACAGCGTAATAGGTTGCAGACAGAGGCACTCTTCTTCAAAATAAAATATATCCATCTTCTAATTGCCAGCAAACGTCACAAGCGTCTAGAACATTTAAATTCTCTACATGATCTTGCCACCACTAAACAGTTACATAACTTTCCTGATAAATTACTTAAAATTCTTGGTGAGGAAAAAGGAAAGGTGAGCTTTTTCTGGTTTGCTTCCTTTGCCTACTAATAGTTTGGAGGAAAAGGCTAATTCATATCAGATACATGTGAAGTTCTTCGTGTGTTCCTTAGTAGCTTTATGTACATCAGTGTGAGGAGAGACTGGATGATGCCCTTAGAAGGTGACATAATACAACTGCCACAACATCAATTTCCCATTACCTGCAGGCTTCATAGTTATATATATATATATATATATATATATATATATATATATATATATATATATATATATATATATATATATATATATATATATATATATATATATATATATATATATATATATAGATATATAAAACCAGAGAAAGCCATAAAACGCAGCAAAGCTTGCCTAAGTCAGGTTCCTTACGTACAGTTTTGACTAAAGTGGATTTTGGTAACTAATCTTTCGATTCCCAGAGAAGATAAATGTGGCTGTGCCTGGTGTCGGATGGTACATAAAACCAAACTATCGATGACGGTCTATTTCAAGGAAACAAAGTCTAATCTCTGGTCAGCATATGCAAATGAATTTTTTGTTCTGAAAGCTTGTCATCTTTGGTAAATGGAGAAAGACAGAGACATCCTATACGGTCTTTCCTTTATTCATTCACATGGCCACCTTTTTCAAGCGTTGTCATTCAAAATAGGATCAAGCTGCCTCTGGATATATACAAATTAAGTTATTGTTGGCATTTTATAGCAGTGAACAAGCGCTGTGGTAAAGCTTGAGCCCTTGTTAAATTCAAACACTGATGTGCTCACTATATTTCAGGCCTTTGTAGAATTTTATGCATATTTTTAGGTCCACGTTTGATTTTAAACCGTAATGTTACATGGAAATGATAAACTAAATCCGCAACACTGATATATATCTATGTATAGTTACGTATATGTAATTAAATTGCTTGTGTGTTAGTTTTAAAATTCTTTTTTATTTTATTTTTTGTTTCATTACATTTTATTGTAATGATTATTGAAAGGATTCGAAATTCTTTTTCAGTAATTCGATATTTTCTTTTAGTAAATGTTGTTTATCTAAGACGTAAAACGTGTTACATGAGAATTATTTTTAGTTAACCTAGTTCGTCTTAGGTTGGGAAGTTCGTAAACAGGCAGTTAAAATGATTGGTCAGTATCAGGGTCATACCTTGATTGCGTGATCACTATGTGTAAACAACGTTTCTTCATTATTGGTTCTTAAGTGGGGCTACACTGGTGTACGTGATAGATTCCTTGTAGTAAGAGACCACATGACCCATCTCGTGAGACCTGAAGTGATATTTTGGAGGTTTAAATACGCACACTTAATATTTTTCTGTGAGAGTCGTTTAAACATCTTGAAGGAAGAAGGTGCTTTTTATTGTTGCCAAATTGTTTGTTTTTCATCTGATTTTTGGATTTAATAATTTATTCTCCTGGAAGCTCAACAAGTTGACTTTCTTATAAAAAAAATTCTGAAAGATATTCATGGAAATTTATTCTGGAATTATTCAGAAACAAAAACTGTGATTCAATTGAGAAATTGTTGATATTCGTACATGGACCACATCTGACGTCATCGCCTTCCATTTTGGTACGTCGTCGAGATTCGAACCTGGATTCTAATAGAACTATTTAGTGATAGGACTTGTATTTTTCATTCTTAGGATTAAATTTTGGATTATATTCACAAACCGTAAGTCCTATTTACCAATTCTTACATTTTTTTCTAGGGAAATAAATTATTTTGTTAAAATATACAAAGCTTGTTGACTTCACTCTTTTCTTCTGTTACATTTGTACGAGCCTACACGTAACAGGAGAAAGTTGGGTTGCTCGTCCTTGGGATATATGAATTTTGGTTAAATATTCAGAAAATTGTTTTTTGAAATTTAAATTCCCTTAATGTTCAAATCTCAAGTTCTATTTTACATTTTGTTTGAATCTTTAGTAAAAACAACAGGCTTTTATTCACAATGTCATCAAAAGTGGAAACTTTTCTTTCTAATCCAAATCAGGAGCAGTTGGATAGTCTGAAAAAAGATGAGTTGCTTGAACTTGCCAGAAAGTACGATCTTTCTGAAGCAAATTCTTCCTTAACGAAACAAGAAATTAAAAATATTTTGATCCAATATTTGGTGGGGAAAATATTTTTGATAAAAGTGTTTTGGCATCAGTCAGTAAGTCTATGACAGACACTGACATTAAAGTAATGGAAATAAAAATGAAATACAAAATGGAAGTAGAGTTAAGGAAGCTCGAGCTTCAGAAAGAGAAAGAACAAATGCAGCTGCAATTTGAAGAGAAGCAATTGCAAATGCAGTTTGAAGAAAAGGAGAGAGAGACAGGAGAGGGAGAAAGAGATAAACAATTACAATTTGAAAAAGAGGAGAAAGAGAGACAGGAGAGGGAGAAAGATAAACAATTACAATTTGAGAGAGAGAGAGAGAGAGAGAGAGAGAGAGAGAGAGAGAGAGAGAGAGAGAGAGAGAGAGAGAGAGAGAGAGAGAGAGAGAGAGAGAGAGAGAGAGAGAGAGAGAAACAGTTACAATTACAAAGAGAGAAAGATGAAAGGGAATTTCAACTTATAATGAAAGAATTTGAGCTGGCAAGTGGCAAGCACGATTCCACTTCACAGATTCAAGTTTTGACAGTACCAAAAATATTAGGGTAGTTCCCCCTTTTAGAGAAAAAGAAGTAGATAGATATTTTCCTTATTTTGAAAAAGTTGCTAAAAGTTTCAAGTGGCCAAGGGAGTATTGGACTCAGCTACTACAATGTATACTAGCTGGTAAAGCTAGTGATATTTGCCATTCAATGTCAGTACAACAGAGTTCTGATTATGATTTGGTTAAGGAGTGCATCTTAAGGGGTTATGCGTTAGTCCCTGAGGCTTATCGGCAAAAATTCAGGAACTATATAAAGGAAGCTGGACAGACTTATGTCGAATTTGCTAGAGAAAAAGAACAGTTATTTAAGAGATGGTGCTTAGCCAAGAAAGTTGAACATGATTATGAAAGTCTTGAACAACTTGTGTTACTTGAAGAGTTCAGAAACTGTGTTCCTAATGACATTAAGAATCATCTTGAAGAACATAAGATTGAAACCTTGGAAAATGCTGCTCTTGCTGCCGATGAGTATAGTAGTATACTAATAGGCTGATCTTAAACCAAACCGAGAATTATCCTATAAAACTTTCTATTTTGTAATTTTATTAAGGAGTCATTTTCAGCTCAAAATAAGACTAAAAATATTTTATTGGAGTTGCCAGAAATTTTTTTTCGATCTTGGAGAGGATATGTTTTTCATTATACAATATTTTATACAAAGACAAAAGTTCTAGTACCAGCAATCGAATCAAGAAACTCGCGGAACTTATTATTATTAGGATCAGCTATAAAAATTCTGTATTTGTCATAAACATCTGACGAAGTATCTTTATATCGTTCATCTGTTAGTACCTCATTTTTCTTTAACCAAGCGTATGAGTCAAAAGTATTTCCTACTTCAACCGCATACAAATCTGTTTCATTCACTAAATTACTGTAATCGCTTTCTGTTTTATCAATATAACCTAATACCGAGCTTACTTGATCTAACGTGTAATTTTTTAAAACAAGATGTTGTCTGATAATTGCATATGCGACAACAAAATTTGCTAGCATTAATTTATTGAGTGATTTTAGTCCAAGAAGGGTAGTCTGAGTAAAAGTATTTACTTTAAGCCATAATTTTTCGTATTGTTTTGTGAACATTTTCTCGACCTCATCGTAATAATTTCGTAATGACAATTGTCTGGAGCGCTTGACTGATGGAAATGGAATATCATCTGCTTCGCCTATGTCGTAGTAATAACCAATCCCTACACCAAATGTTGTTCGATTGACTTCCTCAAAAAACTTTTCTCGCTCAATATCATTAAGATTATTAATTTCATTGTCAAAATCTTTGATTATTTTTAGAGACCTTTCAACAAAAATCGGATCAAATTCTGGGTTATTTTTACGTATCATAGGTAAAATTGCGTTTGAGTACGCTTTAATAAGTAACTCCGTGTCTGGTGTCATGTTAACAATATTAACTAGCGTTTCTTTGTCGTGGTAGTACATGCCAAGGTACTTAAAATTTCTCGTTTTGAAAAACTATTATATATTTTTTTGTTTCTTTTTATTCCTATTATTCTAGATTCCGCTAACTTGTCAAGACGATAATTATTTTCATTTATTCGTCTTTTTTCCTCCGCTTTTCCACCATGTGCTTCGGTTATTGATATGTTTGATCGTATTATCAAATCTATATTTTTAAAATTAATCTCGAGCAATATTTTTTCAACAGTATTTCAACTTGTTTTTGTTCTTCTAGACAATTATCAGGGTGACAGTATCTGCTTATAATGTCAAAGTTTTCTATTGCTTTTCTTAGTTGTGGTCCTCGCATATGCATAACACGAACAAAATTTTTTTCTTCTTCTAACAATGGATAATTTATCATTGTAATTTTAAAATTTTTCATAGTATTTATCGCACTTGCCGCTAATGATATATACCCAACATCTTTTTTAGGGTTAAAAATATTATCATAAAATTCCCTCGCAACAGTTATAATTGGTGGTTCCGACATTATTTTACAGCATTAGATTAAATTTCATCACAATGATCATACCTGATCATCGAGTGTATATATTTTAAATGCGGTCAGTCCTGGGAATGGATGTTCAGCAGCAAAAACATTAACTCGAAAATATCAGTACGTGTTAACAATATTTTCTGTCGGGATTATAAAATATTGTGCTGTTAAAATATACGTATTTACTGCACTATATAATGTTGTCCAGTCGATATCATTGTTTGATCCTTCCAATTACCAATTATAAATTCTCCCAACACTGGAGTTTAATCGACCTCGCAAATGAAATTGCCAAATAGCAACTGCAGTAGGACATGTAATTTTGATCCAAAAATTTTCAACTTCTCCGTTGGTCGTCCACTCATGTCTATCAGAGAAAGCGTAATAAGGATAATTTTCAGGATAATACGATAATGCGCTTACGTCAAACCCGGCTCGGTTGTCAGTTGCTTTATAAATGTTGGAATATATCCAACATTATTTTTAGTTCGTTTTATACCACTAGACAGACTATCAACATAAGCTTTATTTGTCAGATCATTAAGGTTAACTGGAACATGTGTCGTAGTTATTTTTTTGTCTCTCATGTTTATGTTGCCTGTCACTGGTCCACCAGATTTCTTAAAATATGGGGTAAGATCTTCCTTTAAATGAGCATAACTAATAGCATCAGCATCGGCTTGTGGTGAGGTTGTTGGTAGTCCAGTTATTTTTGAGTTAAAATTCATTGCAAAGTTACCTGTCATTATGTCGCCGGTTTTGTTAAGTTTATTATCGTCAACAGATTTTAGTTGTGCATAACTTACAGCTTGTGTTTGAATTAAGTTTTCTGGCGGATATCCAATCTCTAAACCTAACACTCGTCGTCCTGACATATCTAAGTTACCGCTTAAAGTTCCGCCTGTCAGTGACAACTTATTATCGTCGACGGATTTTAGTTGTGCATAACTTACAGCTTGTGTTTGATTTAAGTTTTCTGGCCGATATGCAGTCTCTAAATTTATAATTGTTTTACTCGACATGTTAATATTACCTATAACCGTTCCGCCGATTTTATCAAGTTTGTTATCATCCACATACCTCAACTGTGAATAACTTACCGCTTGTGTATGATTTAAGTTTGCTGGTGGATACCTGGTCTCCAAATTTATTTAATTTTTTTCCTGATATATCTAAGTTACCGCTTAAAGTTCCGCCTGTCAGTGACAACTTATTATCGTCGACGGATTTTAGTTGTGTTTAACTCACCGCTTGAGTTTGATTCAAGTTTGCTGGTGGATATCCAGTCTCTAATTTTATAAAAAAATTTCCTGACATATCTAAGTTTCCGCTTAAAGTTCCGCCGATTTTATCAAGCTTATTATCATCAACATACTTCAACTGTAAATAACTTACCGCTTGAGTTTGATTTAAGTTTGCTGGTGGATATCCAGTCTCTAAATTTATAATTTTTTTTCCTGACATATCTAAGTTGCCCCTTAAAGTTCCGCCAGATTTATCTAGTTTATTACCGTCGACGGATTTTAGTTGTTTATAACTAACAGCTTGTGTATCAACAACATTTATTGGCGGATAATCTGTTTCTAAACCTAGTACTCGTTGATTTGACATAGACAGGTTTCCTGTCATTGTGTCGCCGGATTTTTTTCGATAGCCCGATAAATCAATATTGCCGTTTGTTATTGTAGCCGATGAATCTCCTAATGTTGTTCCAAATTTTGTATAATGGCTCATTATTTATTTAATATAACATAAAATGTATAACAAACAATGGCAAAATCACCGATACAAAATTTTGATACAGAGCGATTGGTGAAACATAAACATAACAATGAACTTCCAGATTGTCATTATCTTATGGTTGGACGAACTGGGTCGGGAAAAACAAATTTACTTATGAATTTACTTCTCGGAGATAATTTTAACTACGATCGAGTTTATATTTATACAATTAATCCACAGCAAGATAAGTACGAGCTACTTAATGAATATAATGACAAACTTCGTGATGATCTTGATGCTGGTGAAGATTTTTTTATTATCAAACAACCAGAAGATCTTGTTCCAGTTAATCAACTTGATTCGTCCGAGTATAAGATAGTAGTTTTTGACGATATTCCGCTAAATAATGTAGAAATGAACAAAATAAGATCATATTTTTCACTGTCGCGTAATAAGAAATGTAATTATGTTTATTTAGCCCAAGGTTTTTATAATGCTGACAGATTTATCAGACAAAATACTGGTTGTTTTATATTATTTCCGGGACTGGACAATGTTGACGTTATAAATGTTGCAAACGGGCAATGTGGCGACGTGACAAAAGATAAATTTATTGAATTATATCATAAAGCGACAGCGGATAAATATAACTTTTTCTTGTTTGATAAATTAACACATAATCCAACTAAAATGTTTCGTTGTTGTATTGAAAATTATCTGCAGTAAGTTTATATAATTAAATGAACAAACGAGCAAAATACAGAAAACATATAGAAGATCTAAAAAACTTGCTCAATCTCAGGCAGAATTTAAGAAGCGAGTACAACAAGCATGACGTGGCCAAGTGGCTGCGGAGGAAGCAGCAGCAACAGTTCTCAAACCAGTTACTAAAGCACTACTTGGAAAACAACCTGAAACTAAACTGCTGTCAGAAGAAGAAGTTAGGCGACAACAGGAAAAAGGTTTAGTTGGACTAATCAAGGAACAACAAGAAGCAGCTGCCGCAAAAATTATTGGTAGATCTGACGAGGAAAAAAAAAGATTAGCTGAAGAACTTGTAGCAAATATTGCTGATCCTGTTGCTAAACGAAATGAACTAAATCGACTGATTAATAACCCACTTGAACTTGAAAGAAGATTAGCAGAAGTAACATCAGTTGATCCAATTGGAAGAAAGTTAGAAGAAGAAGCTCTTAGAAAAGAAAGAAAAGAAGAATTTGAACTTGACAGAAGAAACATGTATGATAGAATACAAAATTCTGAATATGATGATTTTAATGAAGAGTATGGGTAAAAAAATGTTAGATTATATTATATTAAATAGTTAAATTTAATGCTGTGAAAAATTAGAAAAACTAAGAGAAATAAAAAATAAAGGTCAAGGTGAAGATAATATCAGAAATATAACAGTAAAAAATGAAAACTACAAGCAAAATATTAGATTATATCGACATGCAATTATTGCTGGACTTTATGAGCAAGTTATTAATAATATAGCAAAATTTAAAAAAAACAATATAAAAGTTATACTCACCTTAGTACTATAGATACTGAAGCAAAATTTTATGATGAGGAAAGACTAGATTATAAAAAAAAAATTGTTAGCCGACGGTAAGATAATAATGGAAGAAGCTTTAAAAAGATCACTTGAAAAACCCGCTAGTAACTGGAACAGGTGTAAAAATATATACATCAACTGCCGAAATGATAGGCAGATTAATGCTGTTGATATCATCAAAGGAAGCCGGAAATGTTGGTACTGAAATTGATAATGAAATTATTGACACACTTGATCATTTAAGATCGGAAAATTTATTAACATCTGACGAATACGAAACTTTACACCTTGATTTGATATAAATCAAGGCGATTTAATTTTGTAAATGTTAATTTTATAAATGTCAATTTTGTTAAAAAATAATAAATAACAATGTCAACAACATTATTACTAGACTCTAGTACGGCCGCGATAGCTAACGCGAAAGATAGCGCAAATTTTTCAGTAAATTATATTCCACAGGTACAACTTGATACTGAAAAACAGTATGAAATTGGACTAATTTCATCTACGTGTTGGCATTCCATGGCTAACGTAAAAACTGATGTCAATAATGAATTTACGTTTTTTCCTGGCACTGGCCGCATTTGGTGGGTAATTAAAATTCCACAAGGAGCCTACAACATAACTGATTTAAATAAAATAATACGCGAATTAAGAACGAAAAATGGAGGAGACGCTGACAATTTTGAACTAACACCAAATTATAATACTTTACGCGCCAGAATAACATTAAAAATTAATTTTGGAGTAAATTTTTTATCAAAAAAAAAGCATAGCGTCGCTGATTGGATTTAATCACAAGCTATATAGATCTGAAGCAGGACAAACTGCAACATTTGACGGTGATTTTCCGGTAAATATAACTGACGTAAATACAATACTGATAAATTGCTCCATTGCGTCTGGATCTTACTCAGCCCAGGGCAGTAAAGGACAAACGATATATAGTTTTTTGCCAGATGTTCCACCGGGATCGCTCATGCAAATTAGTCTGCGGCAAGTTATTTATTATCCGCTAAATGTTGAAAATCAAATAACGAGTATAAATATGCAGTTGACAGATCAATCTGGACGACAGCTGGATCTGAATAACGAGGTTGTTACTTACTATTTACACCTACGCGTTGCGTAGGCGCGCACAATCGACTTCGGTTTTATGCAACCTCAGATATAATGAAACAAAAAAAATTTTACCGAAGAAAAATAGTTGGTAGATTTTTGGGAAATATATTTACTAAAATTATTGAAAATGTTCCGGGAATCGCGCATAAAGTTGCACCAATTGCACTTGACGCATCAAAAGCTTTTGCAACTGGAGCCGCATCTGCTGATGGAACTGCGGTGGGACAAAAAATAACTGATAAAATTACTCAGAAAAATACAAGTAATTTTCCTGGCGATCCACAACGTGGAGTACCAACAATCAAACAGGTTATATCAGAAATCGCTCCAACAAAAGAAACTCAACGTGTTATGATAACAAAAACAAAAAAAACTTTTATCACCAAAAGGCGAGTAGATTATACAAAAATTAATATCTAAAGTAACAGCGCCGCAATAAAATTATGTAATCTAATAAATAAAAAATGTCTGTCAAAAATTATCTCGATTTAACAGAAACTTATGACAACGACAACACCGTAACAGAATCTGAATATATTGAGTATCTCGACGAAAATTCTAATGAGCCAAATAAAGTTGGTGTTAGAACATTTAATACCAGAGATGAAGATGTATTTCTACTGCCACACAAGGCAGTATTGGAAGTTCGCGGACAGATTATGACAGTAGCTGTTCCACCTGTCGCAATTGCAGCTGGAACAGAAGTAGCTCTTATAAATGATGGCTGGTGTTAATTTAAAAGTGCCAGATATCAGCTGGCCAATCAAACTGTTGAGGATATTTCAAGTCACCTACAAGTTGCAAGTACAATCTTAAATATTATTTCGTTTTCCGATGATTACTCCAGATCGACTGCAACTAATATGATGTGGTTTAAAGACACTGGAATTGGTGCAGCTGAATCGACCGAACTTTTTATGAAAGGTTTTATGGCTCATGGAGCTGATGCCGCTGCAGATGCTGCAATTGTAAGAGATTTTCTTATTACTAATGCTGCTAATTTTGGTATAGCCGCACCAGCTGCAGACGCTACAAGACTTTCACTTATTGCAGCTTGTAGTAATATTGGAGTAGCTCCACCAGGAGCAGCTGCAAACGGGGTTGCACTGTTGAATTTGATTAATAACACAATTAGAATAAAACATCCACGTTACAATGAAGGTTTTGTTAGGAGAAAGGCACTTGCAGAAGGATCACGTCAAATTACAATGATGCTGCCATTAAGTATGATTTTCGGCTCTTGTCGCGACTACAATAAAGTATTTCGTGGAGTTAAACATACACTTAGTTTAGATCGATCAGAACAAAATGATTGTTTATTCAGAGCTGGCGGAGTTGATGTACAATTTATTATAAATAAACTTGCGCTGTGGATGCTGCGAATAACTCCGTCAATCGATAAAATGTCAGATTTAAACAGTATACTCGATAAACATACAAACAAATTTCATTTTCAGCAACATAAAATATATCAAACAGCAGTTCCAAATACTACCGACTACACATGGCGAGTTACAACAACACCAAGTGAACAGCTGCCGAGGCAATTATTTGTTGTATTTCAGCAACAATCGCGACGCGGTAACCAACAACAAAATAATGCAATATTTGATAATGCTGATGTTAGACGAATACATGCTAGACTAAATTCAAAGCAATATCCGGGGCGAGCTATAGAATGCAATTTTACCGATGACGCTAATAAAAATGTTACTTGACCTTACATGTACCTGCTCGACGCAATACAAAAATATCAGGACCTTGGAGATGGATCTCAAATATCAGTAGCGGAATTTCGTACACTTTATCCGATATTTCATTTTGATGTTAGTAAACATAGCGAGCAAGCTATGGACAGCACAGCTGATATTGAAATTACCGGGACATTAGGAGCAGTTCCAGTAGCACAGTTTACGTGTACGCGTTAGTGATCAGCGACAGATCTGTTACAATTGACTCTGTCGGAGGCAAATTGACAGTACAAGTTTAAAAAATACAAGTAATTTTCTAAGTTTAATCTGTAACTTTATTATAAGATGACAAAATATATTGTAAAAGAAATATATTTGACTGATGGCCAAGTTAAAAAAATAGCAGCTGCTGTTGCAAAGCATAGGCAGGTATCATTAAAAGTCGACAGCAATAAAGTCGCGGGTACTTTAACAAAATTAATGTTAACCAAAAAACAAGTAAATAAGTATAACCGCGGCAAAGCTTTTGTTTTAAATTTAAGTGCCACACAAATAACTGCGATGGCAAAACATGGCGGCTTCCTTGGTCCGGCATTATCTGTAATGGCCAGAACGTTAATACCTAAACTTTTGCCGGTGTTAGGTACATTAGGACTAGCAGCAGCGTCTGGAGCAGTATCTGGCGCAACGAAAAAGGCAGTTGAGGGCAGTGGAATCGTTCACAGTGGTATTGTTGGCAGTGGTATAAAAAAATTTTGTTTAACTTTTTAGTTTAATGTTTCGCTTAATTTTTTAGTTTAATGTTTCGTTTAATTTTTTAGTTTAATGTTTCGTTTAATTTTTTAGTTTAATGTTTCGTTTAATTTTATGTGACTGATAAATATAATGCAACGACGAAGAAAACAACAACGAAAAAAAAGACACCGCGACGTCGAAGAACAACCAAAGGAGGATTTATTCCAATAGCTCCACTTTTAGCGGGACTAGCGGGAAGTCTACTGCCAAATCTGCTGGGAATAGGACGAGGACTAACATTGCCGGGCACGAGACGTTAAAACGTCTAGAGATAAAATCTCCTGCGACGTTGAAAACGTCTGCGTTAAGTAACTTTGATATACTTGATAAGCTAAAACAAGTAAAAAATTTCCACGGAATTTATTCCAAAGATGAACTTGCGGGGAAAATCATTTGTGATTTTCTGGGTGGTTCCTGCGTGATAAATATACAAGATTTCGATGACGGATCTGGTACACATTGGGTAGCAGTTTATAATAATAATTATTTTGACTCGTTTGGACTTCCACCAAGTGACGTAATAAAAAAATATATGTCTCAAAAATATAAAGTAATAAATTATTCGTCTAATCAACTTCAACCTATTGGAACATCAGCTTGTGGATATTATTGCGTGATGTTTATAAAACAGATGTCTAAATCCCCTGACAATGTCAGGAGATCGGATTCCAATTTTTTAAAATTTATTTTACAATTTGACAAGCATCCTTCTTACGCCAATGATGAGATTGCACAAAATTGGGAAAATTACTTGTAATTTTCTGAGTAATTTTATCTAAATTACAAATATATAATGTCAACATATTGTCTCAAATGTAAAGCTAAAACAGAAAATATCAATGAAACAACAGAAAAAACAAGGAACAACAGTATGATGCTGAAAAGTCTTTGCGCAATTTGTGGAAAAAGAAAAAGTATGTTTTTAAAGAAATTGTCCGGAGCCGGATGTACTGACGTTGTCAGGGACGTTATTTTAGTAGACAATTGAAAATAAGTAGACGACTGAAAACAATTATTGTTATAAATCTGAAAACAAATATTATTGTAAATCTGAAAATAAATAATGATATGCAAGTGCGACACCGATAGAGATTTATGTCTCGAGCAAAATAAAATTGTCACATACTGTCAACAATGTAACAACTGAGAAATAATTGGAACAGGTATAGATATACATAAAGTAATTGGCAAATTGCCGAAACCAAAAGGCGGTTGGACATTGCCAGGCCATAAATACAATGGACCTTATAATCCGCTTGATAAACAACTTGATGAAAATGATAATCCGCTGCCAGGACAAGAACCTTACAATCAAGTTGATGCAATAGCTATGCGCCATGATATCTGCTACCGTGATCACGAAAACTCAAAATCAGACTGCGATAAAGTAATGTTAGACGAACTTCGTGAAATGGAACCAACAAATACGCAAAAACGATTTGATAGAAAGTTGGTGCATGGTTTTATTGGAGCAAAATATAAACTTGGACTCGGAAATGATGATCTTGAAGCGACAACGTCGCTAGCGTCAGAGGTACATAAACCTAAAAAAAAGTTTCCGCGACGTAAAGTTGTCGCAAATGCCGTTGACGATATCTGGGCGATAGACTTAGTTGATGTGTGAAATCTAGCTGAATTTAATGATAATAAGAGATATCTTTTTAATGTTATAGATATCTTTAGTAAATATGCTTTTAGTGTGCCAGTTTTAGACAAGACAGGAACGTCGATAACTGATGCGCTAAAACAAATAATAACAACTACAGAAAGAAAACCAAATAGAATCTGGACTGATCATGGAGCAGAATTTTTTAATAAAAAGTTCGAGCAGTTTTTGCTACAAAATAACATCAAAAAATATGTTACAGCAAACGAAGGTAAAAGTGTTGTCGTCGAGCGATTTAATCGTACACTAAACGAAAAAATCCATAAGTATTTATCAGCTAAAAATACAAATAAATTGATAATTTACAGAACATTGTTGACGAATACAATAACACGAAACATCGAACCACCAAAATGTCGCCAAAAGACGCAATTAAAAATCCGATATTAGCAAACGAAAACATGTACCGAAGACATAAATTTAAAGTTGGTGATCGAGTTAGATTTTCTCTGACAAAAGAAACATTTGAAAAAGGATTTACTCCGAACTGGAGCGAGGAAGTATTTGTTGTTGATAAAGTACTTTTAACAATACCTGTAACATACTCGTTAAAAGATTTATTAGATGAGCCTATAAGCGGTAGTTTTTACGAGCAGGAACTTCAGAAAACTTCCCAAGACGTATTTGTTATTGAAAATGTTATCCGAAAACGCGGTAACAAAAGTTTAATTAAGTGGAGAGGATACAGCGATAAATTTAATAGCTGGGTACCAACTAAGTTGATGCAAAAATTATTTATAATTTTGTGCAATAACGTTATTATAAATTTTTTCATATTTCACAAGTACAGATTTACATTTGATAGTTTTACATAGCGAAATTAAATATAATTTTCTTGTATTATCAACCGGCATTAAATTAAATATTTTAACAAAAATAAAATCATATTTTATATTTCTTTGATGACCAATTATTTTCAGATTTTAAAAAGGTTTGATAAGCTGCCAAAATATTTGTTGCTCGGTAACTGTAAAATTAAATTTTATTATTTTTTTAGCAATGTGATACTTAACATTATAACGTCCAGTTGTTGGTCTGCTGTAATTTTTTCTGTCAGCGATAGCAACTACTTCATCGTCGGACTCGTTGTTGTACAAAATATCATCTTCGCTACAACCAGCAGATTTGTCGTTAGTGTTTGGCAAAATTGAATTCAATTTTGTGGCGATATAATCTCCCGAGTATATATCAGCAAGTCGTTTCATCAAGTTCATATTATCTAATTTATAATAATAATGGCCAGAGAAACGAAATATCATCAAAAAGTTAATATATTAAATTACAGAGAACTAGCTGAGGCAGTTAGAAAATGTTTGTCGGGTTATAGTGCATATTCTGTTGGCGTTATTGTAATGCAGGGCGAAAATGATAAAATTCTCCTAACAGCAGCAGAAAAAAAATGAACTTAATGATAGTGCTTTTATAACATTAAAATCTGATCGCGATGATGTTTTGATGTTTGCCCACAGCTGTCTTACTAAGACAGAATTACGAAATATAATTAATCATCATATCTGAAACTAAATCTATCAAATGTTGACATTGACGTTGCTGTTTTAGTTTTGCCGTCGGCGACATCTATTACTCTAGCTGGATGAATCTTATGATATTTTGAAGCGGTTGTGATCGATTTAAATTTCATTTCTTCTTCAGTCTCCAGATTTACTGAAATAATTGATCTTTTGGGACTTTTAAAATTATTCCCACCACCTATCCCTCGTCTAGTGTTTTCTTGAGATGTAACTAGATCTAAATTTTCAATGCGATTATCGGATTTAATTTTGTTAATATGATTGCTAACTAAATTATTTGGAATTGTGTTATTAAAAATTTCATAAATAAACCTATGTGATTTATAATTAATAAAATCTGTTTTAATTCCTCTAACTTTTATAAGTAAATAACCATCTCTATCCAAATTTCCTAATACTTTATTTGTTTTTCTATGTCGAATAATTCCGCGATCGTTAGTTTCATATAAGTCAAATACTTTATGAGGTTGAAACTCATTTTGTAAAGCTAAATTCTCAATATTGTCATCAGTAATCGAATTATATACTCGATAGACTCGCTGTCCTTCTGGAATATCCTCGCAAAACAAACTATAAATAAAATCTTTTCTAAACATTTCGGTGATATCTGTATCATCTCCTTTTACTGAAATTATCAATGCAGCTGGCGTTGGTTTTCCTATAAGTTTTTGAGATTTTATGTTAATAACTGAACCAAGTGCATTTCCAGCATATAAGTTGTACATTGGGTGAACATGATAAGTTTCTTGCTCTTCCGCTGTCATTCTGATATATCTCAAAATTTCTGTCATTATACTATAGGGATTTTATATCTCTAATTGAAAAATAAGTAAAAATATCAATTAAATAAAAAAATACTATATATAATGTTAAAATTGCGCGATATTGCTAATGGGAGCATTATCAAAACAGAAAAAATTGCTAGTGCATTCTCAGGATATCACAACAGTTACAAATTTGATGAACAAAATGTTTTAGCAAATTTTAACTCTACAAATTTATATCATCTTTTACAACCTGTTGTATCTAAGAAACTTGCAGCTCACAAAAGTATCAAGCTAATAGTTCAGTATCACACGATTTTATCAAAATTACACGCAATTGAGAAAGATATACTTGATATAATCTTTGAAAATACAAGTTTCGACAGTGAAATTTCAGAACCGTATCTAACAGCTAAATCACGAAAATATTAACTAGAACAAATATTGCCACAGTCGCCGATGAAATACACCAAGAAATAAATAAAAAATTCGAGGAATTTACTTTATCTGGGTCAGGCTGGAAATTTGAAATGATAAAGGAAGTTTTAATTCATACGGCAAAATATAACATACTTCGAGGTAGTTCTTACGTTGATCTTCCAAAAAAAATTAAAAACAAAAAATGCTGTGTAATTGTCAAAAATAATGATAACGAATGTTTTCGTTGGTCAATTTTGTCGGAGAGACATCCACAGAGTGACCACAGTGACCGAATTGAAAAGTATTTGCCATACAAAGACGAGCTAAATTTTAACGGAATAACTTTTCCAGTGTCAGAAAATCAGATACAAATGTTTGAAAAACAAAATAATATTTCAGTAAATGTTTTCGGACTAGATGAGCGAGAAAATGTTTACCCAAGGTATATTTCAGAGACTGCTACACAAAAGACAATAAATTTATTATTTTATCGAGGACATTACTTTTGGATAAAAAAACTTTACCGGTTTAGTTGGCGGGCAGTATAAAAAAGTAGAAAAAAGAAATATTTCTATTACAGATGTTTACAGGGTTTTTCTAAGAATGAGAAACTACAGGAACATATTAAATACTGTATCAACGTTCAGAGAATAACAATGCCCAAGCGAAAAGAATAAGTCTTAAAATTAAAAAATTACGATCATAAACTAAATATACATTTCGTTATTTATGCGGATTTCGAGTGCCTACTCGTTCCAGTGGCTGGCGCTGAAAATAATCCTAATAAATCGAGTACAAGAAAAATACAGCAACATGTTCCTTGCGGAGTAGCTTATAAAGTAGTTTGTTGCGTCGACGATAAGTTTTCATGTCCGATTAAGTTATATAGATGTAAAGATAATGAATCTGAAAGTCCGGCGGTATGGTTATTAAAAAATCTGATAGATGATGTTAATAAAATTTCTAACAAATTATTTAAGACAGCTCCAATGAAAATAACATCTAAGCAACAATTTAAATTTAACGAAGCGGTTAATTGTAATATTTGCGAAAAATCTTTAGTAGACTCAAATGGAGTCCGTGATAAAGTGCGCGATCATTGTCATTTAACTGGACAATACAGAGGGGCAGCTCATAATAATTGTAATTTAAAATTTCATGCACCAAAGTTTATACCTGTCGTTTTACATAACTTTCGTGGCTATGATAGTTATATCATTGTAGAAGCTTTTGGTAATGAGGAAATTAAATCTAAACTAAAACTAAATAATAAGATAAAATGTATTCCAAATAATTTTGAAAAGTATGTGTCAGTTACTCTCGGAAAATTACGTTTTATTGACAGCCTGCAATTTATGGCAGCATCATTAGATGAGCTCGTAAAAGGTTGTAGCACTTTTAATAATCTGCAAAGTTGCTTTGGTGATAAATTTAATCTACTGACAAGAAAATGTATCTTTCCGTATGAGTATCTCGACGACTGGAGCAGATTTGATGAAACTTCTGTTCCTAACAAAGATAAATTTTACTCGCAGCTCAAAAATGAAGATGTGTCAGACGATGAATACAAATATGCACAAAATACTTGGAATAAATTTAGTTGTAAAACATTTGCTGATTATCATGATATATATTTGAAAACAGATGTTTTATTACTAACAGATGTTTTTGAAAGTTTTCGTCAAGTAAGCTACAGCAATTACGGACTAGATCCTTGTTGGTATTATTCTGCTCCCGGACTGTCGTGGGACGCTCTACTAAAAACAAGCAAAATAGAATTAGATCTCTTAACAGACGTCGATATGTTTAATTTTATTGAAAAAGGTATCAGAGGCGGAATTAGTGTTATAACAAAAAATATGCAGTAGCTAATAATAAATATCTAAAAAATTATGATTAAAAAATCTCCCATGTCAGAGCCAATGCCATGCGGTGGATTTCATTGGATATCTCCAGATCAATTTCTTAAAGAAACTGAAAAAGATTTACCTAGAAAAATCATTAATGATTTTTCCGATGTCAGTTATTTTGTGGAAGTTGATCTAGATTATCCTAGTTCGTTACATGATCTACACAACGACTACCCATTTTGTGCAGAGTTGATGATGATGGATTACAGTTTACTATCACCCGAACAAGGAGCCATGACAACAGCAAAAAATTCCATTGTTAATAAGTTAGTTCTAAATTTGCTAAATAAAAGAAATTACGTGATACATTACAAAAATTTAAAAGAAGCAGTAGATGCTGGACTAATTCTGAGAAAAGTCCATCGTGTGCTAAAATTTAATCAGTTGAGGCGGATGTCAAATTATATTGACTTAAATACCAAAAGTCGTGCTGTGGCTAAGACCGACTTTGAGAAAAACTTTTTTAAGTTAATGAATAACTCGGTGTTTGGTAAGACAATGGAGAACATTAGAAAAAGAGTTTCTATCGAAATTGTAAATGATATAAGTCGCAGAAATAAATTAGTTAACGATGATGGTTTTGTCAGCATGAAAATATTTAATAAAAATCTTGTTGCAATACAACGACGAAAGTCAAATTTAAAGTTAAATAAACCGATTTATGTTGGTGCAGCTGTACTTGATATATCAAAGTGGCTGATGTACGATTTTCACTATAATTTTACTAAAATTCAGTGGCCAGATTCAGAGTTGCTATTTACCGATACAGATTCACTAGTTTATAATATAAAATGCGAAGATGTCTATGAGGATATTTATAACAATAAAAATTTATTTGATTTATCAGATTATCCGACTGGTAGTGGATTTAATGATAATGCGAATGGAAAGTTATTGGTAAAATGAAAGATGAGTTTATGTTTGTGCCGGTGAGAGAGTTTGTTGGATTAAGGAGTAAAATGTATGCTCTCTTATTAGATGATAATAAACTTACAAAAAAGCAAAAGGTATTCCTCGAGGATATGTGAAAAAGATGATGAATTTTAATGATTTTAAAACCGCGCTAAACAATAATGTCAGTTTTATTAAGACAAATGTCATTAGAACGAATCTTCATAAGCTCGAGACAGATACAATAATAAAACGTGGACTTTGCAATTTTGATGATAAAAGATATTGTAAAGACGGAATTAATACTTTAGCACTTGGGCATTATAGAAGGGAGATAATACCGTTCCAGCTTGTTCTGGAAATTGGTACGAATGCACTGTATTGATTTTCAGACTGTCTGTATTAAAGCGCTGCTGGTGATTTTAGTGAGTTCATTTTGTCTGTTAAGTGATTTCCAGGCGTATTAGTCTGTCTGTCTTTCTAAATCCGTACTGAAACAGAATTCCCTGAATCTTTACAGGCTTGGTAAAAACTCACCTATTGATTTTCAGACCTGCCTATAATGTAAACAGCCACTTCGTTTTTCTGTATAAATAGACGGTAATATGTTTTAGATTTCGTTTTTCTGTACAAATAGACTTAATAGATTTTAGATTTCGTTTTTCTGTATAAATGTAAGATTTCAGATTAATGTTTTCAGAAATGTTATTCACAAACCAGGTAACCGATAAGTATATAGTAATTTCTTAAACATATATATGTAATCGGATTTCATAGCTCAGTGCAGGAATATTGGATTCTCGTACTGAAGGTCTGTGGTTCGATTCCCATCACTGGCATATCTCGGTGGGTATGGTTCTGGATTACCAAAAAAATATTTTAATTGGGGGTGCGAAGCCCAACAGAAAAATAATACACTCTCCCACCATGTAACCACGTGGTGGGTGTACTTTTGCACTCAACTCGGGGTTATCATGGGGAGAGTGTACAAAATCTGTTGGACGTAGGTAAATCTCCCGTTTATGTTTGTATCGTCTCTTAGGATAAGTTAGGATAAGTTTATGTATATGCCGTCTCTTAGGATAAGTTAGGATAAGTTTATGTTTGTATCGTCTCTTAGGATAAGTTAAGATAAGTTTATGTTTGTATCGTCTCTTAGGATAAGTTAGGATAAGTTTATGTTTGTATCGTCTCTTAGGATAAGTTAGGATAAGTTTATGTTTGTATCATCTCTTAGGATAAGTTAGGATAAGTTTATGTATGTGCCGTCTCTTAGGATAAGTTTATGTATGTGCCGTCCAAAAATAAACAGCAGGATGATGTGAGCTCGTGACCTTGTGACCTCACTGAAGGGTACCCCATACAAGGGCATTCAGAAAGAATGTCGCCGGACAAAAAAAGTCTTATAAGGTGCCTGTGGACCGTAAGACAGGTCTTTACACTGAAATAGCAGCCCTCTGAGTTTCTAAAGTTTCGGTTTCGGATATTTAGGAATTCTCCTGGGGGTATATGCTTTGAGTGCCCGAAATAAACAGCCCTCTGAGTTCCTAAAGTTTCAGTCTCGGATATTTAGGAATTCTCCTGGGGGTATGTCTATTGAAAGGGACCCTTATGAGACTTTACCAGCAGAAGGGACCCCGTGGAATGGTAGACCGAATGTCATCGCTGCTGTTTATTTTTGACTTTTAGCTTTAGAAATATCATTATCAAATAAAATATCAACCATATTGTCAATAAATGTCATCAAATCATCTGACCAACCTCTTATTCGTTCGTCATTTTCAGTTGCGAATAACCATACTGACCCATATTTTGGTGATATATAGTAACCAACTTTTTTAATACAGTCGCTTATTATTTTAGGTTTTATGCCAGTATAGCATGAGGCTGATTTTATTGAATCAAACCTCTTACAAAATCTGTTTGTTAGATCAAATCCAACATGTCTTATTGCATTATAATGATACATATTATATAACATTTCATTGTTCAATATGAAATTTCTATCCAAAAAGGTCTATTCTTTTTCCGACAAATTTGGGGTGGGTGGGTACTGGTCCAGAATCTGTTTTTGGGTTAGGATCAGCCTCTTAGTATACTACTAGTATTCCTTAACTCATAAAGGTCCTGTTGTAAGCAAAACTTTCACTCAGTAGTCTACTGGTAGAAAGGTATTTCAGCCTAATACGACTCCTCCTAAAATTCAATCTAACACAACTTCTAAAAATTAAGCTTCTGATAAACTTGATTCAAAATCCTTGTCTCTGCCTACGTGTACCTATTGCAAGAAAAAAGGACACTTCATTTCTGATTGCTTCAAATTGAAATATAGGCATCAGAATCAAGATAGACCTATCCCAAATGCTCTTATTTCTAAGAGGTCAAGGTCACGGTCAAAGGTCAAATTTCATGTCTGAACTTTTCCAGTATGTTATGCTTGAATTTGGCACTCCGCAATTCAAGTCAAAAGTGAAACTATGGTTTCACAAAACTTTACTTGAGAGAACATTTGAGTCCTGTAATAGAGTTCATTCTCTCTTGCTCATTCTTCAAAATTTTCTTCAAGTTAGATTTTACGGCCCTTACAAAGTAAAGAAGAAAATGAAGGAGTTAAATTATAATTATAGTACTCTGGTCTAAATAAATTAATGGAGTACTAGTATATTGAAAGAGATAGCCATGTAAATCATACAATTATTTTAGTTGTATCTGTCCCACAAACTGATGATTTAACTGAAGAAATTCAATGGGACACCGTTGATGTTCGAGCAACAAATCTTCGGAATTCGGAAATTATGAAAGATCTAGACCAGAAACTTTTACATTTGCAACAACAAGAAAGAAATGAACTTAAACAGTTATTATTCAAATATAAGCACTTGTTTCCGGATATTCCTACGAGGACAAACAAGATTTTTCATGACGTTGAAATTGTAGATTCAAAACCTGTGAAACAACACCCATACAGGATGAACCCTCTCAAACAGGAATACTTGAAAAAGGAAATTCAGTATTTGTTGGAGAACGATTTCATAGAGCCCAGTAAAAGTGATTGGAGTTCACCATGCATACTTCATCCGAAACCGGATGAAACTTTCCGTATGTGCACTGATTATAGGAAGGTGAACAGCGTGACTAAAACAGATTCATTTCCATTACCAAGGATCGATGATTGTATTGATAAAATTGGAAATGCCAAGTACGTCACCAAATTTGACCTTCTGAAAGGATTTTGCCAAATTCCACTTACGGAAAGAGTGAAAGAAATTTTGGCGTTTGTGACTCCAGATGGACTCTATCAATATAAAGTAATGCCGTTTGGGATGAAGGGTTCTCCAAGTACGTTTCAACGCTTGATGAATATGATTACTTCCGGTCTAGATAATTGTGATGTTTATATTGATGATGTCATCATCTACAACGACACCTGGAAAGGACATCTAGCCACGATTCGGAAATTCTTTGAAAGACTCACTGATGCTAATTTGACAATCAATTTATCTAAAAGTGAGTTCTGCTGTGCTTGTGTAACTTTTCTAGGACATATTGTGGGACATGGTCAAGTTAAACCTATTGATGCTAAGGTTAAAGCTATCTCTGATTTTCCTGTGCCTGTCAGTAAAAAGCAATTAATGCGATTTTTGGGTATGGCCGGATACTATCGAAAGTTTTGTTCCAATTTTTCCAATATTGCTGAACCCCTGACATATTTGTTAAGTAAGAGAAACAAATTTCTCTGGACCGAAAAATGGCAGGAAGCTTTCGATATGTTAAAAGCCATACTCAAAAGTGCGCCGGTTCTAACAGCTCCAAATTTCAATCAGTCTTTTAAATTGTCTGTGGATGCAAGTGATGTTGGGGTTGGAGCAGTATTGAGTCAAGAAGACAGCAATGGTATTGATCACCCAGTGTGCTATTTCTCTAAGAAATTAAATAAGCACCAAAGAAATTACTCAACAATCGAGAAGGAATGTTTGGCTTTAATATTGGCATTACAGCATTTTGAAGTTTACATTAGCTCAGCTCCTTCTCCGGTTGTTGTGTATAGTGATCACAACCCCCTTACTTTCATCGACAAGATGAAAAATAAAAAACAAAGATTATTAAGGTAGAGTTTGTTTTTGCAAGAGTATAATCTCAAGATCAGGCACATCAAAGGAAAAGACAATTTGATTGCAGATGCACTTTCACGTATATAGAAATATTATTTCATATACACTTGATATAATTCATAAGGATTTTCTAATGTAATTTTGTTTACCTCATGTATAATTTACATATGGTAAAATGAAAGCTTCATTATATAAATCTTTCTTTTTTCTTTATGGGGGAAGTGTTACGTATATGTAATCAAATTGCTTGTGTGTTAGTTTTAAAATTCTTTTTTATTTTATTTTTTGTTTCATTACATTTTATTGTAATGATTATTGAAAGGATTCGAAATTCTTTTTCAGTAATTCGATATTTTCTTTTAATAAATGTTGTTTATCTAAGACGTAAAACGTGTTACATGAGAATTATTTTTAGTTAACCTAGTTCGTCTTAGGTTGGGAAGTTCGTAAACAGGCAGTTATAATGATTGGTCAGTATCAGGGCCATACCTTGATTGCGTGATCACTATGTGTAAACAACGTTTTATATTATTGGTTCTTAAGTGGGGTTACACTGGCGTACGTGATAGATCTCTTGTAGTACGAGACCACATGACCCATCTCGCGAGACTTGATATGATGTTTTTGGGGTTGAAGTACGCATCCTTAATATTCTTGTGGCAGAGTCGTTTTAACATCTTGAAGGAACAAGGTGTTTTTTCTAATTGTTGCCAGATTGTTTGTTTTTCATCTGATTTTTGGATTTAATAATTTATTCTCCTTGAAACTCAAGAAGTTGACTTTCTTAAAAAAATTCTGAAAGATATTCATGGAAATTTATTCTGGAATTATTCGGTAACAAAAACTGTGATTCAATTGAGGAATTGTTGATATTCGTACATTGGACCACATCTGACGTCATCACCTTCCATATTTGTGTGTCGTCGAGATTCGAACCTGGATTCTAATAGAACTATTTAGTGATAGGACTTGTGTTTTCATTCTTAGGATCAAATTTTGGATTATATTCACAAACTGTAAGTCCTATTTACCAATGTTTACATTGTTTTCTAGGGAAACAAATTATTTTGTTAAAAAATACAAAGCTTGTTGACTTCACTCTTTTCTTCTGTTACATTTGTACAAGCCTACACGTAACTATATATATATATATATATATATATATATATATATATATATATATATATATATACCGCATATATATATATAACTGCTCACTCTTTCTACCATATTCATACGTCCTAATGAGTTCTAAACTACAACAGCAAAAAAGTAAATTATTCTGACGTACTTGTCCGCCAAGTGACGATTTCCACTTTCGAGATAAAGTGACAACACTCTCGGTCGCCATCAGTTGTTTCAACACATTGTAAACTGTTTTGTCCAGAATTGTTACGTATTCAAGTGGCTGACAATTAAGCCTATATGGAGTGAGGGACGGTGCTCCAAGCCATTCAGTAATGGTGACATGTGCAATCAATGTGAAATCTGGTGTTATTCCCCTGCTCCCCTAACAAGGGCAGCAGATGCACTTAGTTATTAAAATGTCTACAGGGATTCAATACTAAATGCAAATTATTTCCCATTATTCTAATAAATGAGCTGTAATGAAGATATGCTGTTGGACAGAACAATGTCTGGGACTTTGCTGATATTGACCATACCAAAACATATGAGCAAGTAGCTGTTTTTCATATATTTTATTTTATAAGGGGTTTCTATCATAACCAAACTTATTACTTAAATGTAGTTAATTTGTTGAATAGTAATTCATATAAGCCAGACTTCATACACAATCGTCCTATGAAAACGTGAAAAGATTTAATGGGAATTTTCTTATTAAGTTTGCATGGAATAAAATTATGGTCATAGCAAATTGCAAATTGAGAACAACGTTTGCTTCGCCAATTTCAAGCATGAAAAAGATGTACATATTACACTTAATGAGGGTAACAAGGAGATAAGCATCACTAGTGTCTTTAGCAAGACTGTTATTAAAAGCAGGGCCTGAATAAAGAATATATTACTTCTCTGATGTGAATAAATATACAAATTCTTATTCAGATATATTTACAGTGCAGCGCAAAGACTTTGTTAAAATTTACGAGATCAATCTACAACTATTTGACATAAATCTGAAACTATATTACGTTTGAAAGGAATAAAGAAAAGTTCTAAATTCATGAAAACATAGGTTATAGTTGTCGCTTAATTTCTGGTTGAATTGTTGTAAAGGCTTAAAGACAATTGGCAAGCGCAAAATATTCTCTGGATGTTTTTTTCTACCGCTTTAAGTGACTGAAGAAGAATAGCATTTTAAGGCAATCTTGCTACCTTACCGAAAGTACAGTTGCTGAAAGAAATATCTGTCAATCGTGGGAACACATTTATGGGGACAAAAAGAAAATAATATATTCTGATGAATGGTTAACTGAATACATAAAATATACAGTACACAAGCAAGCTAGGAAAGGATTTCTATACAGAAAAATCTATGCTATATGTAAGCCATATCGATGACCAGTGGTAGGCAGACACTGTTGACATACAGGCATATGAAAAATACAATAACGGATACACCCATCTCCTGTCAATATACATGATTCCAGTTGAAATGAGCAAGGAAGAAATAAAATCACAAGCATAGACAAGTCTATTCGGTTACCTGATAACTAACACGTTCGGAAGTTCTAAATTTAACCATGTGGAAAGAGTCCAACTTTTGAAAGACAAAACAATATTTCCAAATGGATGTCTTTCAATCTTTACCTAGGAAATATTTTAAATCAGCCAGATAATACTGTGTGATTTTGTAATAAATAAACTTTAAAATTTAAAGGGAGATTATATTGATAGTATGTTTTGTTTACATGAGCTACCTCTGTATGAGAATCATGCTGATATACACAAAAGTTGAAAACATTTTGAAAACCAAAGGAATTAAAGGCAGAAAGAATGTACTGGTGAAACGAGAAAAAAATGACGAGTTGTTTAACAGTTGGGTACTAGCAGAAAACATTTGTCAAAAGAAATGAAAAAAGATCAATGCATATCAGTATCAAGTAGAATTAAAACTTTGAGTTTTTCTTAATTATAACGATTTTCTTGAATGTGACAGTTGTCTATAACAGTGGGTTAGAAATTCATAACGCTAAGGCATGCACATGATGTCAGTTTGAATTGATTACAAAACAAGAGTGGAAGAAAAAACCCTCAAAATATCACACTTAAAAGGTACACATGAAAACGCCATAAGGTGACAACTATGCACACAAATTGAAAATCAAACAAACTTTGATCTGCAACATTTTTAAAATTGCGCTACGTCTTGAATTTAAATACCTAAATCTGATGGAAAACAATTAGGAATGATAATTGCTACTGGAAATGGGAAATGGATGTAACGGACGAAGAAAAGAAATATGTATTACATAAGGAAATTGAAGATTGGAGATTTGTGCTCGCCAAGTGTAGACAAATTTACAAAATTTATATAAAATTTTAATGTTAATGAATCCGCTTGCTACAGTACTTCTTTCTGAAAGACAATAATGGTGTGACAGATGAAGGTACTTCGAGGTTAAATCAAAATATTATATCATATTTATGTAATACGCATCTTAGATGCACAAGTGCAAAAGATAACATTCATAATACAGTCTGTTCGACGGTTCCTATACTATTAACGGAAATGCTGATTTTATGTGAACAAGCTTGCCACACAGACAAAAAATATAGTAAACACCACTACATGGCAGATTCAAAGGTGAACGTGGAATATGTTGTTAGTGGTGACGCTCTATTTATTCTGAGAGACATGGTGATGACAGTTATTGGATACAATAACAATTCACGGAAATAAAGTTATTCGTTTAATCTTGAGATAAATCCTACCTTCAATATATAATGAGTAGTAAAGGCCGATCAACAATATTTGACACTAGGATAATACATTTTAGAGGGAACAAAGTCAATAAAAAGTATGTAGACAAGATAACTATGTCGGTTTGGTTTATTCATTCTTCTACCCGGATGTTCAAATGGCACATGACAATACAGAAACGTAGAAAAATACAATATCGACAACGAAGTGCAGAAACAATAATTTAGTTTCATTTTCATGGTTTCAAGAACTACTATTTGTTGAATAGATTACTAACTATTACACACTGATTTGTTCACATCTTTGATCAACAATGAATTGACCAACCCACGAGTGCTAGCACAGGTAAAATGACATGCTTAGGAAGGAAAGAAACAATTTGTCCTGCACCATACAGTGATCAACTACCACACCACCAATGATACCAGGTAATAATGTTGCTTCTTTTTGGCTAAGAAAACTAAATAAATAAGTTTTCAAAACGTTTTTATAACACTAAGACATGGTTCTTCTGGAGATGTAGCCGGAGCTGGAGAACGTCGAGGTGTAGTTAGGTTAGGGGACTGAGAAGAAGCAAGTGAAGATTGAATAAGTGGAGTAGGAAATATGTAATGTATTACATCATTTGTTATTAATAGCGCAATTCTTGGGATTTTCATTGCTAACGAGTAACCTTTTAAAAGCTAATATTCAAGATTTGACATGTTTGAATATGCAAGTGAATGGTACAATTTGTCTTTGGGAAAGTTTTCATTGTTACTACCTTACAATTTTACTCATATTAACATTCATCATTTAAAGTGAGCCGGCTCTGTGTATACTATGCTACTTTCATTCACATCATTAAAATGCATACCTATATATGCAGTTCATACATCATACACCATACACACCAGTAACAGATATCTGCATGCATAGTGAAGATACAGCTTACATAGATAACTGCTTATTTCTTGAACAAAGAATGTTGTTTAGTCCTTGGCTCCATGGTCATATGACAGAATTATATACGGTGATACATTTCTAAGCAAAACTGTTAATGATTTTGATCTACAATTACCCAATAGAGAATGCGAAATAAAAGCAATCAAGCAAGCATGTTCATTAGGGATAAAAATACTATGAAGTTTTAATTCGAAAATACACCATTAATACAGTTCTTCCATCTCGTATCTCTGCATTGGTAGGTTTGATGCTTTTAGCGCTTCTTTCTCATCATTCTGCTTAGGAAGGGCTCTAGGTGTTCGAGGATTCCATACACTGGTGTGCTGCCTATCAACGTTTTCAACCAGTAACAATGGGATAAATCAGATCTTACTGTATACACAAAGTTACCAATATATAACCTATTCTCCTGGAATATATTTAGTATTGTCGAAGCCTTCAAAGTAAAATGTGACTTTGCCATTTAAATAATCTTCTGCCAACTTGTGTAACGTTGTGTTTTGGAGTAAACAAGTAGAGCTGTTGTTGTTGTTTTGGATAAACGCCATTTTCCAATCACGATAGGCTATACATGGTGGCCTGTATAACTAGTGGAGGAAGAACCCGAGAAAGAACCACATACGGGAAGCAAATGGCGAGCTTTCTCACATACCCATATTGGCCGAGCATGAGACTCGAACCAACGCGGACAGAGGAGAGATGGCAGTGATCGGTAAAGATGAGCGCGTTAGACCACTCAGCCACACGGGTTCCCAACATGCAGAGAACTGTCAGCTATGGCGTTTGTTATTACAATCCATGATGGCTCTTTGTTCGGATAAAATCTTCTGCAGAAGGATTTATTGTTCCAGTTTTTGCGATTGTTTCCATTATTCTCAGCAACGATCGTTTTAGTTTAAAGTAATTTATGTTGAATTACATAGCAATGCCCGACATCATAATGCAAATAAGCTGTTGTATAATCCATCTTATCATGAAAATCCATGACCTTTGGATTACTCGAGATACTTTGGCCAGAACATATTTCCTCCACTGACATTTTACGTCTCTCACCGCAGGACAAACATAACTTTTGTTGATGTTGAGCTCATGGTCTTTTACGATCTTGTTCACGTCTATGTTCCAGTCGTGGGTGTGAACACTTACATTTTTATATTCCATGTCGTTGTGGACTTGTTTGCATTCCTGAAACTTCGTGTTACAGTCTCATCAAATTCTGATGGCAGGTTTACATGATACAACGTTGTTTGACTTTTTCCCATTTGCAGCAAGAATTGCGTCCTTGGAATATTTTCTACATCTACGCCTTGTATCAGTCATAATGTTTTATCCACTTCTTCATATTCATACATATCGACAATGAGAATATCCTGACATGGAATCTTCACCTCTGCATTAACGAATCATTTATAAGGAAAAACTTCCTTTTGTCTTTGTGTCCAACAAACCCGACGTTGATATCAGAAACATTTGCTGTTTCTTCATTGTTGCCAGTATTTATGTGCTTTACTTATTAGCTGCAGAGGCATGACATGGGAAAATTGCTCAGAAATTATCTTGCAATTGCTTTATGCACGAAAGAAGTTGCATTGAACGAGAAGAACCTTTGTTTCTTTATATCAATAGAACATCAATGAAATGTTATCAATTATTTCTGCATTATAATTAGAATTTCCTTGCAATGCCAGTGGATATCGAGGTTGGAACGATTAATAAAGGTGGACACAGCTCATTACAGAAAATATAAGGAAGTGTCCGCACTGTCGAATGCCACAGTGACAATGACTGTGAGGATTGCTTATGCAGACCTTTTATCACATATGAAACATATCGTTAGTTCTGGTTGGAGGAAGATACTCATGACTTAATGAACAAAATCATGCTGTAAGAAAGGAATTGTAGGAAACATCTTTGAAAAATGCATTTTAACAGAGCTATGTGGGACAATCCCTGTTTCAACGAAAAGAAAAGAAATGTAATTAAGATCGATTAATTGTGAGGTGGAATTAGCATGTGGTTGTTCCCAAAATCGTGCGCACAAGTGATGGAAATAAATTATTAAGTGAAGTTGAAAAGTAGCAGACATTGTCAACAATGGACAATAACTTCTTTAATAGACTGCTAACTACATGTAAAGACGCTCATATTTGGTTCATTGGAAAATAATGATAATAAAATACCAATTATCTCTTTAACATCAGTGAGTTTTTATTTGCTATGAGGAGGTACGTTTTTAATCTGCAGTCTGTTACACAAGAATGAGTTTGTTTCATAACATATGATGGAGTTCAACATTTTGGTCAGATCAAAGTGCCATGGAATGTATTGATACTTTGAAGTATTTGTTTCCGGGTTCATACAATCTCAAGGGAAGAAATAGTTTTATTCAATCCAAAAAAGAAGTTGTTAATTAATTACTTAAGGATAAATAACTTCTTGAACGTGTTTAAAACCACATCTTACAAACGCAAGTGTTATTTACTGAAAAGTGTTATACAAAAGAGGCACATATTTTGTAAGTTTTTATCTCTTTAAATTTATTTGCTATATTAGCTTGAATGATTTTTATATCAAACTTTTCATAGTTATTTTGTATTCATAGCGAATCAAAACTATATATATATATATATATATATATATATATATATATATATATATATATATATATATATATATATATATATAACACTGGGCAATACGTGTTGACTTTTTATCCAAAATATTTTTGGCGTGTAGATGGCAATGGACCAGTGAATCTATTGTTATAAGAACTACTTTGAATGCCAGTTGGGTAGGTATCCTTGTTGTTATAAGAACTATTTAGGCTATCGCTGGTCTAGGGAGTTTGTTGTTATAAAAACTATTTTGGTAACCACTGAGCTAGGCTTTTATAAAATAGACAATCTGACAACCGTTGCAGATAGAATTACGCTCATAAAATGTTTACGACACTAAACTAGAAACTACGCTCATACAAATGTGACGACCACTAAGCCAAGGTTTTGTTGTTATAACAACTACTATGGTTGTTAGTGGATCTGTGTTTTTCATAAAACTTGGTTTCCGAATAAATCGGGTTAGAACCAAATAGTACAAGGTTAAGCAATCCGGGTGTGGCTTATGTTTTAAGTGAAGAATAACAATAACAAATGTTAGTTGAAAATTGGTTTAAAGCGGATCAGAATTTATTGACTGCATTTACACTGAGCTGAATATTTAAGAGAGCAAGAAGTTATATCTCCTATTAACATGCAAAGAATGACTGTTATAATCATGTAGGGTATGTCACGCATTGAATTAACCATTATTTAAAATGCCTCATGAACCACCTTAGGAAATAGTAATTAAGATGAACTTATTAAAGTGCATTAATATAAATGTGGTGGTGAAGATACTAGGCTATTATAAAATTGTACATTTTATAAGATCAAATAGCTGTTGTTTAATATTATGAAGTTTTATATAATACACACGGATTCTTTATCATAAACTATGGTAATAAAACTTTTGTGTTAACAAATTACAAACTATGTTTCGAGTTTACCTAATTGATAATAAAGGTTCACTGTTACATAGAAACTATTTTTCTAATATCTGTCTAATTTAAAAAATGTTTCGGACTGAATATTATTTCGGTATCTATAGATCCTTGTCTAATTTATGAAATACAGAGTTATTTCGATAGCGTGCTATGTCTTTCCACCTATTTTTAGGATTCTGAGTTAAACGTTGCCACATCATTCATGAATGAGTTTGGAGGTAATCACCCAAAACCCATCCTATCTCTCTGTCAGGAATAAATTGAGATATGCAAACATTTGACATTGTATTGGGAGTCAGGCAAAAGTAAAACGTGGGAAAGTATTTTACCATGTTTTTCAGTTGTCTCTGATGATATACAAGAAGGCAGCAGAATGAACGGACGCACCAACAATATACATACTGACAATCAGATAAGAGGATGAGCTAAGATGTTTAAAATAATCATATAGACTTCACGGAAAATAATAAATAGATTATTTTAATAAAGTATATAATTCTAAGAAAAAATGCATATTTTCTCAAAAACTTATAATTATTCTTTTGTGAATTGGCAAATGGTTCGTGTCTGTAGAAGTGTACATTTGTATATGCTAAAAGACAACGTTAAGGATTATGAGTTTTGTGTTTCTTCTTTATCTTAAAAAGTATAAACTTCCTATATATATGAGATTAAATTTGATTGGTTCGTAAATTATTTTTGTCAAGTCATTCTAAGTCGTATTAGCCTTACAATAGTCTAGACACTCGACCAAACAGCGCGATGTAAACGGGAACATTCCTTGTTTAGACACTCTATTCCTAGTTTCTGCGGGCTGGATGGGATTCTTATGTCCCTTCCGCAATATTGGTTTTTATATAAGGAATGCCTTTTGAATTTATTCCAGGAACATTTACTCTCCTTGGATATTCTTGTTGTCAAAGAGGAATCAGTCTCCTATTTTGTACAAAAGCTTGGTTTCAATATTTTTATTTATTCTGTTTAATTATTATTTCACATGTTATTATACTTTAAAAGTAGTGCTTTCAGTTCAGTTTTTCCTTTGAAATTAAATTGAATCTATTTAAAGAGCAAGGGTTACATAATGGACGTACTGGGTTCCTGCTAAGATTATGTGATGTCTGAACATAATATTCGGATTTCAGTAGCAAATCATCGCTGGGAATAGTTTCAAAAATGATTTAAAAAAACATGTGATGTTATTTTTTCCAACAGATTACCTAATAATGATAATTCTGCGGAAATGCTGCAAAACCACTGTATGATTTGTATTTTACATACTTAATTTTTGGTTATTATAACGTTACTGATTTTCCCACTGATTCAAATACAATGAGGTTATTGCTTTTGTTGCTTAACACCTATAATCTGCATATAAATCGTGCATTACACGCATCCGTTAAGTTTTTAAAACTAACCGATACTTACTGAAAGAGAATTTCTTTCAGTTTCATCATTCAAAATTCTGAGGAAATAATGACGTTGATACAGACCAAAAAAGTATACAAATATGACCAAATTTTTAAAAAGATGAGGAAGACTGAACTAGAAATTCCAAAACTTCACTGAGCTTATGGTCATAAATGACTAAAATTATTTTCGTAACTTTTTATTACTGTACGACAAGAAGCAGGCCATAAAATACATTTTAACCATAGCGTTTGTCTCTGTCGTATGGAAATAAAACGTTTTGTTTCAATAATATCCACAGTGCACTCTTATGCTGTGTTCTGTATCCGAAACTAGCTAAAAAATAAGTTGCACTGAGAGTCACTCCCTACTGCGAGAACGACACGTCTGAAAAATACTGTATAAGTATACGAAGTTTATTCCAAGAGCTGAAATGTCTCCATTGTTATAGGGTAATAAGGAAAGTGCACATGCAAACCTTTAGGACTAAACCTCCAATGTGACGCACAGCACACTTCCTGATGATGATATACAAGCATAATATGTTTCATTCCTGATTCTCTGAATGCCCTAAAGTATAGACCTAGGTAGTAAGCGTTAATGCCATCTCAAACTGTTAAGCTGTGATGGTGACCTTGAAGATGATCTCAGTGTAAAACACACCTTCAAATGATAATGTTCCAGGATACACAGTTTTATCACCCCTAATCAAACAGTTCTAAATGCAAGGAGTGAAATGGAACGTATATGAAAGCATAAAATAGTGGCTTGTGACCTTGACTTCAAAGATAAGACCTCCAACGTGATATGTAATACACCTGCCGATGGTTATAGATATATATGCTATGTTCCATCTTTCGATTTGAAACAGCTCTTAAGTTATAGAGTGGAAAAGAAAGTCTGATGGAAATCTTAAAATGTCAACCAATGCCCTTGACCTTGAAATTAGGAACCAAAATGTGGTTCAGGGTCTTCTTTGGTAGAGGCGGGTTTAGCCATTTACTATTATCGTAGGCTCTGTGTAAATCTTTCTTGGTGCAGGCTCGTGCATCACCTGTGTATTCCTAATACTGATTGTGAGACCAACATTGTCACAAGCTGAAGAGAAATGGTCCATACTCTGATGCATGTCAGACTCAGGAACGATCGTCAGCAAACAGGAGCTCAGAAATATTCAATTCCTGTAACTTTGTCTTCATATGTTGTCTCCTCAGACTGAAGAACTGATATCGATCCTAGTGTCCTAGTCAATTAGCGCATCAGTAAGCATGGCAGACAACATTATACTGTAGAGGTCTAAGGCCAACACACAATCTTACTTAACTCCATTGATGACTGGGAACAGTTCATATGACTCGCCATCGTCTATGACACAAGCGAGCATGCGATCTTGGAACTGTCGAACCAATACGATGACTTTCTCTGGGCAATCATATTTTACCACGATCTTCTAACGAAAATTGAGTACATGTTGAAGTTCTGTTCTTGGAGTTGACCAACTGCAACCATGTATTTGGTGCCTCGTTTCCTGAAACCGCATTGACTGTCAGACAAGAGCCCTTGATCGATGTAATACACAAGGCAATTCAGCAGACGTTTGGCAAGGACTTTACCGCTAATGACAGCAAGGAGATACCAGATGTTAGTCGCAGGATTGTATGTTGTCTTTCCGCCTGTACGAGTGGGCAATGGATGCAACCTTTTACTCCTGGGGCATTGTTCCCTTGAGCCCAGCCTGACAGGAATAGTTCTAATAATGATGTATTTAGAATACCAAGTTTCATCCTTTATTCTCAAATGACTTTAAAGTTATAAAATGGAAACGATAGTGTGACGGACAGACGAAAACGAGGATACTATGTCACTTGCCTTAACAAAAAAACCGGGGGATAAGAAGTTAACTATAATTTTATATTTTATCTTGAAGGACTATATGTTTACGTTTACTTGGAAATGTTTATATTCCGAAACAATTTTGTTTTGTTGGAATTATTACAATTTCGTTTTCTGCTACTTAACCTTTAACCTGTACTATATAGATAGAATGTGCGCCTACGTACTTTTAAGTCACATCCATCCATGCATCCATCCATACATACATACATTCCATACATACATACATACATACATACATACATACATACATACTAGAACAAAGAGGAAATATACAGAATACCCAGTCACACATACTTATCCCTACTGACATCTGAACGAATATGTTCGGTAGAGTTGAGTCTGGAAGAATCAAAGAACGTTAAACTCTTTCTTGACGATGTTGTTTCGTCTGTTTTCCGTTAAATTTAGTTAAGTGCTCCTTGCAACAAAGCAACACAGGATTTATCTGTAATGCACATCACAGACTCAGTTAATAAGCTTTTCCAAAGAGTTAGTTAATTCGTCATTCCTCACTATTATTTACACGATGCAAAATAACCTTGCAGACATATCCCGGGGTAAAAAACGCAACTAACTATATTCTGCCACTCTTGGGTAGCCTTGCAGTTTTATTGAGTACTCTCTCTCTCTCTCTCTCTCTCTCTCTCTCTCTCTCTCTCTGTCTCTCTCTCCACTTACACTCACACTAATATTACAGTAGGAAGTAATATCTAAATTCAGTGCATGCTAAATTTAATGGGCACTATATCTATAATCATTTTTAGTTTTGGCATTAATCTCATTTTCCTTAATCGAACTTACATGCTAGTAAGTTTGGAAGTGAGCACCGCCTTCGGCAAACTGCGGGAGTTCGTCCATCTAATAGTCGCTCGATATCTATAGAATCGCCCCTTGAAAGTAATTTATTTCAGGTAATACACGACGGTCAAGCATTTAAGCCATCTACCATCAATTAAAAAATTTCAAAATGCAACTCAAAATTTGAAGCAATTATTTATACTTTATCTACTCGAAAGCCTTTGTTGGGATCAAGTTAAAGCTTGGGAAAGATGTCATTCATACTGTACTCATGCATAAATGCGACAATAATCTGATAAATATGTGAGAGATGTTAATGTTTATTTGGGATAATCTGGGAGCCAACTACCATGACACTTTAAATTCGATCATTCAAGCAAGGCAGCCATTTGCAGCTAGTCATTCTCTGGCTCCGGACAGCTGCGGTGGCCTAGTGGTTAGAGCGTCCGACTCGGATGCGGGAGGTCGCGGGTTCGAACCCCGGCCGAGTCATACCAAAGACTTTAAAAAATGGTACTAACAGCTGTCTCGCTTGGCGCTCAGCATTAAGAGGTTAGTGTTAGGAATGGTCGGCCTGGTGTCAGGATAATGTGACTGGGTGGGACATCATGCCACATGTCTGCGTCACGATACCCCAGTGCTAGACATCACTATAAACTGTCACACTGCAGATATCGTAGCGATATGACTGAAAAATTGTTAAAGCTACGTTAAAAATCTAAATCACACATCACATTCTCTGGCCACAGTTTATGAAGTTTAACTCCGACAACGGGAATTTTTGCTATGATTATACGAGTTTCTCAAAACCTGTTGCTTGTACAGCCATTATACTTGATATGTACATACATCATGAAGAATCGTACAATGCAGTATCAAAATTAGGTTATCGTGATATACTTGTTACACTTCAGTTAAAATGTACCACTTTGATGGTTTAATGAGTTTCTAGGACTCCGTTGGTTTTACAGTAATCAAACTGGATATTAGCTGCATTTATCCCGAGAATTAAAGCGTAGTCGTAAGAAACAAGTTACTGTGACCTACATCAACCACTTGGTTTGCCTTCTTTACCAGTCAGAACTGATCATCATGAATACAGAGAGCTGACAAATACGAAACTCCTGTACCTAAGTAGATATGTACAGACTAGCTTTGTTGTCTTCTTCTAGCATTATTTCCTATTATTTAGACATTATCATTCTATGCAAATATTATTTAGTCATATATTTTACTTCCTGATGTAATGACCTGAGAAATTTGGGGTAAGAAGGCCAACTGTTTCCTTTAAAATATGAATATATTTTAAGTAACTTGAATTTCGTATGAAATAAGCAACCTACCTTAATGAGTTCAATCCAGTCATCTGGCAATACATTATGCTGATGCAGATTCCCAAGGTAAAAATTATGTCTTGTAGCTGCCCGAAATTCTTTTTCAGAAATGTACGATGATCTTCGTCCATTCTGCTGTTTAAATTTACACTATTCTAGATCAGATGAGTTCCCTAAAACTATGACGGAAATTTCTGTTTCCTTTTAAACTACAATGATGTGTTGCTTTCTTAAGGTATTTCTCACAAAGTAGTTCTACCACTTGAAGAACAATATTTGTAAAATATGTTTTTTTAAGAAAATGTAGTGCTTCTCACTTCGTAGGATAAAATGACTGATTTAAAAATATGTATATTTCTTGCATAATTTGGAAACTTAATCACTGAAAAGTATACCAAGAAGCTGTGTCTCATCCTGCCATATCTCACTGTAAAAATCAGTACAGGCCGTGCTGCAGTTTGAATGTATATTTTGGATTATATACTAGTACTGACCGTATTAAAGAACTACGTATATTAATATTGAGTGTGTAAGGAATATTGAATGCAGTGTGTACGGATCAAATTATCCTTTGAGACCGCTTGATCCATTCAGTCCGTTATCTATTCATACGTATATTCAAACATTCATGTAGAATTTTATAACTCGGCACCATTCCAGCAAAAATAGAACATATATTCGCATAGAATATAAAAAATAAGGCGTATTATCAGTTATTTTGGTTTCTACTGATAATTTATAAACATAGAAACATTTGGTTTCGAACATAATTGGAGTTTTTTTTTTTTACTTGCCTTTTAGCTTGTGTGCAAATCACATATGAGTTCATACTATATGTAGAACGCTGTGAACATTGCAGGCCGATATTATCTGAAGTCATGACAACCCAATGTAGAAGGTTTTTTTCCCTAACCATTACCGGAAGGCTTGATAATCTACATATAACTTGCTCAGGGTTTTCCCTGCATGATTCTTGACCACAAACGTCACAGTGACTTACAGGTTATTATCAGCGTAATAGATTAAGGTCCTCAACAAAACTTTAGTTTCATCTATAACTTGAAAACAGATACTACATTTTTTTTTTCGTTGACAACCGCATTAGCAAAAACGTCTAAATGACATTTTCACCCCTGAAGGATGTATGTAAGAGTTACCTAAAATAGTTAAGTACTGGCTTCATATCAACGTCTAACAACATGTATATGAATCTTCTCAAGGTCTTCTGATATGATTATGAACTGTCTCAACGAAAGTAAGTCATTATGACTTTACGTTTCTTACCAATAACAAACTGGTGCTTTACAGTTTAAACCTAGTGCTCAAACTTTCTTTTCCTGCCATTACCTCCAGTTTCAGACACGATATCTTCATGAAATGTAACAATGGTTTTTCATGCAACCCCTGGGAAAATAGGTCACATTGACCTATTTACTAGTGTGAAAGGACACCACAGTGACCTACCTTTTTAGGGCAAAAATGACTTTATGCACAGGTTAACCCCACTGTTTAAGTTTTAGCGTGTATTCTAATTGGTGTAACACTTAGAGCATGTGTTGGTAAATCAACACAGAGACCTGGACACAGTTTTGTGTGGATACTCCTCCCAAATGTCCTAATATGCACATAAGCGTGTTTCAATTGTCAAACTTTATCAGTAATTTCTTTCGAATGATCATATCACTGTAACCTCTTTTTAGTGAATTCTACAATGAACTTATGAATATGTAATGTGTGGAACTGGCATTTATATGGCTTTATCAAACTCTTAGCAAAATTGTATAGGTCACACCATAGGCCTCATGTTGGGAAAGAAATAAAACGAAAATTCCGTTGCTGTTTAGACCGCCATGACAAATCCCTATATATTCTATTATTGTCAGTTAATTTGCTCATCAAACTTAAATTCACTCTGCATGCTAATCGTCAACACTTAAATTTACTCTTAGTTCCCTAAGGTTTCTTGAAGTAACTTGGTTAGGGTTTTGCTTTGCTTAACGGGAACAGTCACAATTGAGTTACAGTAACCTACTTTTCATGATTGGAATAGTAACGGATTGGTTAACTGTGATAAAGTTTGATCTTCTGGCAAGCTGTGATTGGAAACTACAAAGTAGCGTAGCAAAACTTATGTTCTCCCTCCCGACAAAAACGGTTGTTTGATCGGAATTTGTTGGACCCTCTGCAGTTGGTGAATTGCTTGTGCGGTTGCTACTCCACTGAAACTACACCCAACGGAAAATAGGTGACCTATTTTCTTGCAATTATGACATTGTTGCATATATTTACAGCCTAATGGCTCCTTGCCTTGCTCTCATAAGATTTATCAACTTAAGTACGTACTCATTTCAGAATTGTCTATGGCTTAAAGCTCAAAATAATCCACTTTTTAACTCATATGGCCACAAAATCATAAAACCGAGGCAGCTTATGGTACAATACTACGCACTTCGTGCGTAATCCACTGTACGTTGTCCGTATATATATATATATATATATATATATATATATATATATATATATATATATATATATATATATATACTGATGTGGATGTGAAACGGTCAACGATCAATGTCATTTTGGTCAGTTTTTATATATGTTCTGGGAAAATAGTTGAAGGTCGCATTATGAAGTGCTGTCTAGTTTTTCATGGAAAATTTTTAAGAGATGTAGGATATATGTGATGCTACTTGTCAGATTCTAGCAGATGAATTGGATGAGGAAAAAGTGAATGAAGGATCAATCATCAAGGTCACATCGTTGTTTGGTCATATGTAACTTAGGCCTCAGCAGAATCGTTTTACTCGAAAAATTAATTTACATATGGCAGTCTATGAGAAAAAGTTTGATGTTAAAGTTTGCATTTAATGATTTTTGTATGTAGACAGTAAGTTATATTTTGTGTATACGATTTTGTACATAAATATATGCAGGAACTGTTCATTTAATATACTTATATGTATTGATAATCATGTTCCTGACGTTGAGTTTATAATTATTTAATATAATTTCGATTTATTCGTATTACAATTAATTGTGAACAGTCAGGGATTAAAATTTTGTTTTACGTCCACTCTATCAAATCAAAGTTTTGAAATCCTTTCTTTTGTTATCTTCTGGCTAAGTTTTGGACTTGCATTCAAATGACACAAACCATTTGTGAATGAGCCATAATAAATATAAATGGGACATATAACGCTAACCTCGTCTGCTTGCTCATCTATCCACCTCTTCATCACTCAGTGGCACCTTGGTTTACGTTTGTATGCAAGACTTTAAGTCAGTCTTTGAAGTACTCTCACTTATATGATCTTTGGATGTATTGTTCCAGCTTGGAGGAAATCAAACTGTCAACTAATAAGAAGGTCACCAGGACCTATATTTCACGCTTCATTGGACCGCTCCGGTGGCCTATTGGTTAGAACGTCCGACTCGGATGAGGAATGTTGCGGGTTCGAACCCCAGCCGAGTCATACCAAAGACTTAAAAAGTGCTACTAACAGCTGCCTCGCTAGGCGCTCAGAATTAAGAGGTTAGTGTTAAAACTGGTCGGCCTGGTGTCAAAATAATGTGACTGGGTAGGACATCATGCTATATGTCTGCGGCATGATGCCCCAGTCCAGTGCTAGACATCATTATAAACTGCCACACTACAGACATGGTAGCGATATGACTGAAAAAGTGTTCAAGATAAGTTAAAAATCCAAATCACACACACACGCACGCACGCACACTCGCGTTTCATTGACTTCATGTATAATGAGACATTTGTTCAGTTGTTCAGTGTGTCATACAACTTTGTACAGTAATAAGTTTTGTCAGTAGTTCCATTATCTTCAGTAACCTATAGTAACCATGTACTGGCTCTTATCCCACGAATGGTTACCCGTCTTCCCATCCACATTAGTATCATCGTAAACGTTTAAGATTTCGGGTATTGGTATAGGTCAAAGTCTTCTATACTCCATGACTTTTCCTTAAATCACACACGTTTATGTGATTTAAATAAGTGTACATGAACCCGCTGTGAGCCTCACACTAAGTGGGCCTCAAGTGTTACTATATCAGATTAATATACTGCGTAGCAGCCTGGAATCTTTGATCATATTAAACATAGAATGTTTTCTCTGTGTGAGAATATATATTCCCCAGAGAATAGTTTGTTTATATGAGAATGTTTTCTTTGTGAGAGTATTGCTTATATATTCTATATAATATATAGTATGCTAATATTATGGCAACAATATAGTTCGTAAAGATTATGTAAGAATATATTAATATCTTAGTGTATATTAGATAAATGGCAAAAGGTTCACAGATTGATCCATATAGCAATGATAATAGAATTTATTAGTATACACAATTCTGCCATTATACTACTAGAGCAGAGGAATATTTCTAATGATACAGAAAATATTAAATCGCTGTTTCCTTTAGATGCATCAATTAAAGAGGCTCAGAAGATGTCATCGTATATTTCAAATACGTATTCAGAGCCTATTGATACGTTAATTGACTCCGATATTATCCTAGAATCACAACGACTTAAACTTGGCCACCAAAGCTGATTTGCACGAGTTTATCAGTCGGGTTGTTATTTACGTTGACCCCGGTGAACTTGTAATTTTTGAATATCGAACTAAGAAATTTAGAAGACTAACGTGGACATTGAACATATTATTACAAGGCTACGAAGCGCTGTTGCAAAGAATCTGGCCGAAATCAATGAAAGCGGGGAAATTAGAGGCTATGGTGTGTCCGTTGCATCTATCAACGACTACGTCGATGCTAATGCAAAACTGAATGTTAATAAATGTGGTGATAAAATGAGTGGATATCTTATTATGAATGGATACCGAATTTAACTGGTTAAGAGCCCATCGATGACGAAGACACTGAAACGAAACAATACGTGGATATAAAGATCACATAACTGCATTCTCATCAGCGAAGGAGAGACAACAACTGATAGCATAATAAGGAATGGCTGACTTGTTTTTACTGACGTGGATGGAACTGACCAAGATTTAAGATTTGTTATTACGTATCAATGATGGATTCTGAACGCGGTGATGAGGCAGCGGAATTTACTGACGGTATGTTGGACCCGCTGACAGCGGATGGTGACATCAATAGCAATTTCGTTCCACTTTGCTGATCAATATTTGCGTCAGAGTGGTGTTACCAGTCCCTCATATATGCTCAAATATAATTTTGTTAAGGGCCAAATAGAAATCGATAGCTGGAACCACTCCAATATACCAGTACCGCCTTGAGGTTAGCTTGAAGTTATAGCATTAGCACGTGAAAATGTTCAATAACAGAATGTACAGCCAGGCATGAAAACACTCTGAGATTATTTTTACAGTGAAAAAGTAGAGTTCACCGCTGAGTTCACCACGGTTAAATATTCCCAGCGAATATGTGAAACCAACATTGACTCAAATAAGAGGAGAAAAATCTACTCTTATTCACCAAAAACGTACTTGTTCGGGTAACAGTTTCTGGACAAAGACGAGAACAATCGTTTCAGACACCGTTCAGTGGCGTAATTGCTAGGCTCCCAGAACGCAAAATCGCCAGAGAATTAAATATTCCTCAAGAGGTGATTCTCTATATCAATAAGAAAACTGCGTTGCTTATGAAATACAAACGCATATGTCTTGTCACCGATGCAATTTTTGGAATCGCCGCAACAACAACCGTTGGACTTGGCGTGGTAGCAGTCACGATCACGACAACCATCAAGGGTGCGTCAATCGAAATTATTTTCAGTGGTATGTATAGTAACCGGTGTGGCTAGTGGTGCTGGTAAAATAATTTCGATACGTTTACGTTGTCAAATACGTGTTTATTCCCAAATTCTTGCGGCCGCTTAAAGTAGTCTTAGCACAGTTACTAAGCTGTACTCAGTGGCTGTCGAGAATAAAATCATTACCACAGCTGAGTTCGAGATTGTGTTGCCGGAAATGGAAAACAACCGGCGATTTCGCGCACAGATACGAAACGGAGGTGTTAGTGACCAAAAGCTGATTCACAGGCAATAAGCATTGAATATATGTCTTCTATTTGTATATTGATCTCATATAGTAGTATCACTTGAGGCTCAACACAGGAGGGGAGGTTCACCGCGGGTTCGTGTACGCTTACTTAAATCACACACACGCGCGTGATTTAACGAAAAGTCATGGGGGTATAGAAGGCTTTGACGTATATCAACAACTGAAATCTGGTCCGCTCATAATGATATTACTACATTCGATCCAGCTGTTTACATACAAATATATATCGTTGTTCAATGAAGTACATTTCATATATGGAGCACACATCTTTGCTACACCCCTAGTGTTATTTATTAAAACTGAAATGAATTAAGTTCGAGCTTTGCATGCGACTGTGTTCAATGAAAAACCTATACTGTACTGTGTTGCAGGTTTCGCTGACAACTCCATCAAACATACGTTGCTCGTGAGACCGCAAATAAATAGCACCGTCCATTTTAGTGAAAGAACACAATCGCTGTATTTGTCATCCTTTGATACATTGTGCCCGTTAGTCTGGTTTCGTGCTTCATGTACTCCCTGATATGCACTGCGCCATTTGCAACTTCGGGGTCTATCACACGCACCATACGTCGAATGAATGCCAAAAGCTGCCATTACCTGACTTTCGAACCATCAGTTGTTTATGAAACAAGGATTGACCATGAAGTTGCGAAAGCATCGAACACTATTTTCATATCCTACAGTCAATCCAGTTGAAAAAACAGCCGTGTTGGTCTGAATAAATTGCGGTTTCTCGTTTGCAAAGCAATATACGGCGAATGATTTCTTTCAAAGAATTAACTCTATTTCAAAAAATACCAAAACTAAATAATGCTGAAAACGTAACAGTGGAATATGGATGAAGTTGTAACAGTTTATAAATATGTCAAGACAGTATCAATCGATTTCTGATCAATCTATTTTGGCGCTCCTATATCCAAGGTCAATGTCACAGGGACTTAAAATGTGGCTTTCCCTTATGCACGGTAAGTCAACTATCCTTGGACCGCTCCGGTAGCCCAGTGGTTAGAGCGTCCGCCTCGAATGCGGGAGGTCATGGGTTCGAACCCCAGCCGAGTCATACCAAAGACTTATATAAATGGTACTAACAGCTACCTCGCTTGGAGCTCAGCATTAAGAAGTTAGTGTTAGGACTGGGTGGGACATGATGCTACATGCTCGCGGCATGATGCCCACTGCTAGACATCACTATAAACTGCCGCATTGCAGACATCGCAGCGATATGACTGCAAAATTGTTAAAGTTACGTTTACAAACCAAATCACACACACACACACACACACACACACACACACACACACATTAAGCTTTCCTTGGCGTAATTTAATCGATTGATCAAACGTGTTCAGGGACATGTCGATATTGATTCTGAGGTCGAGAAGCGAATGAATAAGGTAACTGGAGCCACATTGTAATTGTTTGCGTTTCCGCTTGGAACTCCCCATATTCATAAAATTTCATAGGTGGTCCAGAGCTCATAGGTCAAAGGTCAAAATCACGGGTGTTGATATTGTCATTGTGGGTTCAACATGATGAGTCTACTTTCTTTAAGGGGGCCCCGAGTGGCCGAGTGGTCTAAAGCGCTCACCGTTACGGATTATTGCCATCTCACCTCTGTCTGCGTGGGTTCTAGTCTCGGGTTCGGCCAATGTGGGTATGTGAGAAGCATGCCAGTAGCTTCTCGTGGGTCGGTGGTTCTTTCCGGGGTTTCCCGGGTTCTTCCTCCACCATTTATACTAGCCACCATGTATATCCTATGTTGTGCTGAAAAATGGCGTTAAACCCTACAACAACAACAACAACAACAACTTTCTTTAAGTTTCCCCTCCCTACTTTTTATCAACTTGATAGTTGCGTTACATCTGAGGAAGGGCAACTATTAAACCTGAGATCGAGAGATCAAATCTCAAAGTCGCTGGATGTGAAATTGCAAAATTATGTTCAATTTACTTTTTAAATTGCTATGGTCGATCAGTATATATCAAAATTACATCCAATGGCCTTGGAAAGAAAAACAGTTTAAACAGTAACACTTGTTTTTAGAAAAAGATCTATATCCAAATGAATGGCTTTTTCACGTTCCTGGATTTACTGGTCGGCAGAGACTATCACCCGGGCATCGAAATGCTTTTAACACTGTCATCATCATAGTTGGAGATTTCCTTCAATATAATATCACTTCGTCCATTCATAATTCTTTTAGCAATTTTTGAACAACTATCCAGTCCGTCATCAGTATTGCAAATTCCTGTATCACGTTAACAAAACACAGCATGAATTGAAACAAGGTTTACGATTCTTTGGCATTGTGCCAAACCCAACGACCAGAAGCGTGGAACTTAACTTCAGACATTCCGTGATTAACTAACTGATCTCGAGGTCATTAGCGATATCTTTCTCACCCATGCGACAGAGGAATCTAGCTGATTTGCTAACCTTACTTTTCTTGTCTCAGTCCAGTCATCTCATACCAGTCAACTCAGTCAAGGTGTCCACGCGCTAGGGACTACTTTAAAAAAATAAACCTTTGTTGTCTTCTGCTATGCCTGACGTAGTTGTTCTAAAATCAAACAACAACAAACAAATATATAACAAAACAACATAGTAACTTAAGGACTCTCCATTTTTGAGAAAACACCATACAAAACATTTTTCGAGAGACAGACACATATACGCACACGATGTTGAGCTTTTTGGTATTACGATAGTTCGTTCCACACAGCATAGTCAGTTTTATCCTATCTGCAAGCCTGACTCAGTACATTTTCAGGTCAGCGTCATTAAATGTAGCTAAAGCTACCTTACTAGTTTTAAATACTTCGTGTGAAACAAATTATATACTGTTAGCTATATTTAATGACGCTGACCTGAAAATTGACTGTGCTACAGATATGATAAAATTCTCAATGCTGTGTGAAATGAGCTATGAAAGAAAACACTGATCTATGTACATAGACTATGCACCTGTACACTTCATAGTCTTCCAAAGCTCTTAACAACTACAGAAAACTTAGTAACAGCCAGAAATGTGTTATGTCAAACATGCTTTATTCTAGTTTTGTTAAGCATTTCCATTGCGCCCCAGTTGAATCAAACATATACCTAAAATATTTAATGACAAATAATGCACTTACCAGCAGGAAGGAATCATTTATCCGTCAACACATTAATCCATAAGTAAATTTCACTGTAACACTTGCCATATTTCCAAGACAGAAAAATAAATTTTCAAAGAATCAGTGAACTTGAAAGTTTAGCACATGGTTATCACTGGGGTCCGTATTTGGAGGGTCTTTTATACACGTAGGTACTTTTACAATCAATATTAATTACAACACAAGTATATCACAAACAGTTTCACCTCCTCTAAAGAAAAGGAGAGTTATATATGATAGTAACACGGATCTCTAATTACCCGTGAATAACCCAAGCACGGGCACTCATGCTACATGTATTTACACTACAAAAGAGCTGTGGGCTGAGTACAGTTTCATTATGTACAATATAATTTTCTAAATTAGAACTACTGAAAACGAATCATTGTCTTGTAATAAATATTAACTATTTATTGTTAATTTCATATACCATCCATATATTAAATGTGATAATACCTAAAAACTATGCAACGTTTAATGTTGTTATTTTGTTTTGACTCACGCATAAAAACTGTGTACTTCGGATGACACGTCACGCCACAGTCCTCATTAACATATTTGTATTAATGCACCGCATGTAAACATTGGCGCGTGAACTATATT
>JAECUM010093778.1:0-13267 GCA_016617855.1 Megalonaias nervosa | reverse complement strand
CATATTGAACGTTGAGCGTCCTTCTTTCTGTCCCCAATTAAAAATGTAACACGGCTATTTTCTCCCTCTGCCTCTTTACGGGTCTTAAAGTGTGTCCATAGTTCATGAGGTATACTTTTGGCGGTTTCATTTCCAGTTTTCGTATTGGTTTGTCTGATTACAGTTATTGTGATTATAATTATCGCGAATTGAAGGATTGTGTAGACAAAGGTGGTTAGTAAGTGAATAATACGGATATGACACTGTGTGATATGAATAATGAATTAATATATAGATTGTAAATGTATGGTGGATAAAAATTATTAGCTTTAAAAGCCTTTGTACGTAGTATTCTCTAGAAAGTCTTTCTTCTGTCTCAGAGCTAGGCCCAGCCATCTCCCTGCATCTAGCTTATCTGCTTGTTGGTTACTGTACTCTCTTCCTCGGTTTAATAGTGATCTGCGCCGATTTATTGATTTAGTGTTGCAAGTACCTTGAGCTAGAAAGATACTATATAAGCAGTAAGGTGTTGCAAATTTAAACACGGCTAAGGGGAGATAAAGCTACTACGACACAATCTGCGGGCAAGAAATGGCTACCTAGCTCCAGCTACCTAAATATAGCTGTCAGTCAAGAGCTTTTGTACGCAGGATTCCAATGGACGCCTTTTACTCTTAAGCCGGGATCTGCTGTATTTAAGAAACTTAATATGCTAATTAGTAGGCGTGGTTATCTCTCTGAACTGACTATACATAAGTTGTAATGTGTGACGCAGGATGTTACGCCGTACTTGGCCATAGAACGCAATTAATTTTACTATATATTCTCTACATTTGTTTCTCAGTACTGAACTTTCCACTGCGTGACAATCAATACAAATCATATGTCAGTCTAAAATACCTTCAAAGATGACTTTACGGTGAAGTTCTTGTCAGGGGTTGACCTGCATTTTTTTTGAGAGGCTGAATTGTAAACAAAACACCATGCAATGGAACACAGATTTCACTTCCGGATCATCACCAAGGCCTTATTACTCACTGTGCACTGTCGCCGAAATACATACAGACAACCACACCATAAGCTCATATTCTAAAGAATAAACAATTGCCTTTAAATCCTTACCAAGAATGCCTAAGTCAAACTCTTGTATCACCACCAAACGGAGACAGGAAAAAATGATCTAAAAATAGACTGGGACTACATTCGTACTGAACCGGAACTATTAATTGTGACCTAAGGCCACTTGCCGGGCAAAACTGGTATATGTCGACTCACTGCACAGTGATAATGAATACGGGCATCGAAGATAAATAAGAAGAGGTAAGTAGAAGCATAAGCGGCTTAATTAAGCACATTTAAAGAACCAGATTAAATGAAATTAACCAAATTTTTTCCCCAGTAAATATAAATAATATTTCATTCGTTTTAGTGAAAAAAATAGATAAAACTCGAATAAAACAGCATTTTGTCAAAATGTTTCTGAATGGTCATGTTTGCACTGCTTTTATTCTATATAGTTCCATAGTTCCTTATATAACAATACCTAAAATCATTCCGGACAGTAGTAATTTGGGAGCAACGAGATCGAAATGGGACCATTGAGATTCAAACGGGAAATCCTATGTTAAATGGGTCCATAGGTTTAACATGGGAATGGTGTTATAGACTCAAAAATGGTAATAATGTTACAAGTGGCTGACTTCTACGGGGGCTGGGCGGTGTGTGTGTGTGTGTGTGTGTGTGTGTGTGTGTGTGTGTGTGAATGTGTGTTGGACATACTAAGAGTGTTCGAGTTGACCCAGATAAGACACTTGAGACCCAAACAGAAAATCCTATGTGAATTGAGCCCATAGGTTAAACATTGGCCTACAAACATGCAACAGTAGTAATTTGGGAGCAACGAGATCAAAATGGGACCATTGAGATTCAAACGGGAAATCCTAGGTTTAATATGGGATTGGTATTATAGACTCAAAAATGGTAATAATGTTACAAGTGGCTGACCTCAACGGGGGACTGGATGGTGTGTGTGTGTGATATAATAACTGTTCGAGTTGACCCAGATATGACACTTGAGACCCAAACGGAAAATCCCATGTGAAATGAGCCCATAGGTTCAACATTGGCCTACAAACATGCAAATATATACATCACATAGACTAAACATAACTCTTTATATTATCATTGTAATGACGCTATAAATAGCTATAATCCCAACACTAAAATGGATTGACTAAAAGCGAAACTAAAATTACGGTGTTGTCCCAGAATTTAACACAGACGAAAATAATAGATTACATTGGCTTAGACTAAAGTAGGACTAAACTTACGAAAATAGTCCGAATTCTTGCGGAGACTGAGAAAATCTGGAACATTATTATTCAAATCGCTGCGATTAAAAGTAGCACTAAAATTCCGAAATAGTACCGGACTTTAATGGAGACTGAAACGTATCCGGAATTTTCTTTTATTTCTTTCAAAATTGGCCAAAACTAAGATTAGTGCTAATTTTTCATATCTATATCGGACTTTAAAAGATTATCTGAATATTTTTTAAAAATTGGAGTACAAAAAATTAAAACTGGTAAATCTTCATTACCGCATACTAGTCTACAAGATTTTAACTGACCAGCAAAAGACAAACACAAAACACATAACTATTAATACAAGTATTTAGGTACTGTATCTCCAAACATCCTGTAGTATATTGGTATTACCACTGATTTGACATGACAAATGAGTCATACATGACTGGACCATGTAATACACATAAATTTGGCTACAAATTTCAGATTTCATTTGTCAGTTTTGGAAACAGAAGGTGATATAGGTAGAATGGAACTAAAAGTGGATGCGGGTAATGTCATCTGTTAGTGCTAGTCACAATTTGAAAAGGGAAATGTAAGCTCGTTCATTTGATTGGATCAAATCCAATGAAATAATGGCTAAACGCATTATACTAAAACGTGGTCTCAAGTATTAGTAAAGCTGCCTATTTGTACAGAAAAGGTGATCTCAAGTATTAGTACAAAATCACTATTTGTACAGAAAACGTGATCGCAAGCATTAGTACAAATCACTATATGTAGAGAAAACGTGATCTCAAGCACTAGTATAAAATTACTATTGTTCAGAAACGTCATCTCATGTATTAGTATAGAATAACAATTTGTTCAAAATAAAGAATGAAGGGATTTATAGGTTGAAAGACACGTGTGTGTATTGCTTATATATTAAGAAATAAGCGATTGCATGTAAGGAAGCGTTTGTTTCTTCATCAAGATACAGACGATTCTCGAATTTAATCCTCAGAGAATGATGGTACCACACTGTCCCCTTCGAAGTCTCATTAAATTATATTCAGCCTTGTAGACACACAGAGGAACATATATTTTTCTTTCCCTTTTCTTTTGCCCAAAGAGACAAACAGGGATATACATACATGAAGACACCCAGACGGACAACTGCACAGCCACCCAGGCAGACAAATCTACACACTGAAAATATGAGTATCCTATTTTACTACCATCCCTAATTTACGTATATATGATAATTATCTTTTAGGAACTTTTGCCACTACAGTGCTAAGGTGCTACTGCATCATCCGTCCTTCTTTTCATGACTGGCATTTCCATGCTTAATATTAACCGGAGAGAGAGAGAGAGAGAGAGAGAGAGAGAGAGAGAGAGAGAGAGTGGTTGTAACGGAGTTACTAGGGATAAGAACTTTCAAGAGATTTAAAAGAATACCAATGTTGCTTCAGTTACTTTGAAAGAGAATAATACGATTTAATTATTCCAAGATCTTCTAGTGAATTAGAATATATTTTTGAAGCGTATATTGAGACTATATACTGAGAATTTAAGAATTCTTCAAGTTGTATGCAGTTTTTGTTAGAGTCATTGAGAGGAAGTGATATATTTATTCTTTGGATTTAGCAGAATTAAAAATCTTTAATTGAAACAGTCAGTAATCATTGGATTATGTGAATTTATTAAATGATTTGAATATTTAATTAATTCTATCAGATGATGTGAAACGTTCATGGACTTGATTGATATTCCACGTATACGGGATAAAATTTAAGTTAGAAACATTCTGATTAATATCTAATAATGCAGTGGTGCTAGCCTGGTAACACATAAGCACTTTAGAACCTTCATTCGGAATACCATTCGACAGTTTCCGGATTAGGTTAACATGGATAGTACAGTTTAGGATTATATTCTAGGAACTCATACAATGTAATTTGTTTCTTAATTCTTTAACTTTGTTTGATTTTATAATTTATTTAAATAAATTTCTAATTTGGAAACTTGAATGCTTGTCGAGTTTTACCTAGTCTTGTTCCTTAGATTTAAGCCCCTATACGTAATATCTTTCTTGCTTTCTTTACTCAACTGTGCTAATTGAATTCGCTAGGAAAGTCAGGAGATTTCCAACTTTCGACCTTTAAAATATGTACCTTGTACATAAGGCAAAAAACCTTCCTTAAGAATGTAATCGTTACAAGGAGCCTGGACAAAGTCGCAGAAAGTTTATTACAACGTCAAATGCATACAATGACTTTAGTCTTGTCAAAGATTTCAATATCTTTTTAAATATATTTTAAATGGAATAACATTCAGTTATGTTCAATATTTCATATTTATATGTAATAAATATTATATTCTGTGATTTCCAGTTATGTTCCAATATGTTTTTATTTATATGAAACAAATTTCATTCATTTGTAATATATTTTACTTCTTTACTTTATTTTGTTGTTATTTAATATTCATTGTGCATATTCAGTGAATGTTTTCATATAAAATACTATCTACAAAGTTGAACACGACGCAGTGACTGGCTGTGCAAATCTAACTATTCCAAGTTTTAGATAACATGGAAATAGGCAATCATTATTCGCAGTTGTCTAAACTATACCCAATATATCTAATGCCAGATGGTATGCGTGAAGATGACTGGAGATTTTGTGTAAATAATATTATTTTAACGATCGCATCAAAAGAATTCAGATCGAGTCATTAACCGGCCATAGCGAGATGCAGATCTGCTAGTCGAGGTTTAGACAACTTGTGAGCAAATACTACTCTGAGGACAACTCTGTAAATGGTCTTTATATATTGGTCATCTTGATATACATGCTTTGATATATTTAAATGGGACTTATGGACACTTTTGTACAGTTCTTATAATGGTTACTAAAGTTTGTTGGTTTAATATAATTATTTTATTAATCTTAATTAATATTAATTAATATATTTTTAATATTTCTTTTGGTTATTTATGTTACTACTGATGCAAATTATTTTATCATGAAATATTAAATATCACATTTCTTTTCGATTATTTACATGCAAGTCTGTGTTCCGATTCAGTGTTAAATGAGATTTTAATTTCGGTACAACAGGTAATTGCATATATTTATCAAAACTTTATAATGCATGGGCGAAGGTAACAATTTGAATAATGCTGTGTAGCGCAATGTTAAATGAGCTGTAGCTCTTATTGTTATATAAATAGAATATATTATGTAATTTAGCCATAAAGGATTCATCGCATTAATCGCCATTCTCTTCATCCTCTGAAGTTTCAGCTGAACTGATCCTGTTGAACTTGTATAGATCAGTAAAGGATCGGAAACATTCAGAAAGATTTCTAAACACATTAGCCACCATCAACAATATTAAAATCATGAACATGCGACATCAGACATAATAATTTCACTCTTGGGTTTTTAAAAATTTCTTTGATGCTGAAAAATGGCACATATCTTCAAGGTGCTGATTTTGCAGGCGATATTGTAATCTCTGGGCAAGTAATATGGAAAGAAAATCCCGTTTTAAACCTATCATTCATTTTGACCATTAAGACTTAAACGCTCCAAACAGAAGTCATCAATGTGTCTTAAATTGAAATCAAACCAGACTTTCCTAGCACCAGTTTTCAGCCTCATTACGCAACTGTATAAAATATAACTTGATGACACAAGAGAGTCAAAAGGTTGTGGACGAAATAATTAGTATCCATCGACGGAGAGAGGTCCTATCACCATCGATCGATCCTAAATTTACACGTGAACTTTGAGAGATCTTAATGATTAACTTGTTTGCACATCAACGTTGTGAGGTCTCTTCGTGTGACTTCTGTACAAACACCAACGATTAGAACAGAGAAGCAAATAGGTGTGTATTCTTTCATTTATAATAGAATTATCGTAACTCTTAGAAAATTAATAAATGAATATGTGTACCATTATTTATGTGTGCAATAAGCTGATGCATGGACGGTCTTTACACAATTCAGTTTCTGCTCAATCAGGTCTTACTACAAAGGGCAAACTCTTTCACATTTTCTTACTTATTGTCATATAGTTTCAAGATTTCAGGCAACCAGATAGCCAAATGGTATCCAGATAGCCAAATAGTATCCGAATCTAATCCCTAGAATCTCCGAAATTATAATATTTAAATTGTTTCGCATGTAACTCTACGAAAACTCAGGACATCCTCCTCATATCTTCCTAATGTTGATGTGTGAACATGAAGCCGCCCTCCTATTTTATGTAATGTGAACACACACACACACACACACACACACACACACACACACACATCGATGTACACAGACTGCAACGTATGTTACCCGTGCTCCCATTCTCAATCATGTAACGCTCTAGCTCCTGACTTCTTAATTAAACCTGAAATTATTACTTTCAAACATCATTCAATGTTCTTTCCAAACGTAATTAAACCAAGTTTATTCCCCCTGGAACAGCGTTTAAAAAGAATATAACAAACTATTCAATCATTACTGCCCATTGTTGCAGCACGGAACACATCTACCATACTTACTTTGACAGCAGACATATCTCTCTACCTGATCTCACAACCTGACACATATCCCTTCCAGACCTTGGCATGATATATAAAGTTAGGTCTAAACGAAAGATTACACTCTTCTGCACTAGTAGTACACAAATACTGCACTAATGTTACACCACGCAATGCACTATAGCACATAAGGCATTACACACTATTGAACAATACAGCTCACTATGGTGAAAAATATGGCATACTGTACTTATCAACGTGATTTAAAATTTAATATTTTGAAGAAAGAAGTACACACTATCTGTAATAAATGAAATGAACGTACTTTAGGTATATGAGCAATGGCAGTGTTTAAGGAAGTGTTGATGATGATGTTGACGATCCTGATGATAGTGATATTGTCGGACGGAAAAGGTCCAAGACATGCTGGACAGTTGGACCACACTCTTGCGAAGAACGTTTTGTTGAGGTACCTCGATGTCCACACAGCCAGTGTATGCGTAAAGACAAAAGATGAGCCTGTTTTTGAATATCTATGGCAGTCAACACAAATCGAACAACTAGAGTCACTTAATTCCAATTTTATTCAGGGATTGAAAAATGGTACGCTTGTTCCAGTTATTTTCGGTAAGTAATAAATGTATTGCTCATTTCTTCCCACCATTAGTAATCTGTCAGTGTTCATTGCGTATAATAGTCACACTTAGTTGCTGCTTGTCTTCAGATATGATATCCTTCTTAAAACTTGTCTGAGTGACTTTTATCCATATCTGATTTAAAGAGGAAACTTTCGTTCCGGTGAAATGGCATATTTTTCATTTAGAAAATATATAATGCATACACACGTTTTCCTAAGCAACTAGCAGCTTGAACAAATATTTGACGCTAGTTATATTTGTTATGATGAAATTTCCATCGCTGAACATGTTATACTCTTAGTATGTGGCATACTCTCTCATTAGAAACAAAATTCAACAACGGAGGGGTCAGAATGTCAGTGGAATTAGTAAGTAATTCGTTGATTTTGTATCGACTAAAGCCGGATTCTTCATTGTGTAAATATATGTGACTGTATTTAAGGTAGCTATGGGGCTGTTTTCTCACATGTTTGTTTTTCCAACTTGCATAAATCTCCGTCATGAGGCAAAATAGTGAGGTCATGATCTTGATCGAATATTCCGAATGAATTTAGGATCCTCGAACGCAACGACATTATCCGGAACTACTCTGAATAATTCACAGTTGTCCTAGCTTAATGTTCTAGTCCAATGAGCACTTTGTAATTCCAATGAATAATCCTAAAAAATGTCTCCTCTCAAATTATTTAACCATAACACTAAAGATACCTGCTGACTAATTTTAATATATGAAACAAGACTTCGAAATAGGAATAAATCAAAAATACAAATAAATTGAATTGTTCACTTCTCTTCTGTATACCTATTACTACTATATGTCGCAACATGCCCTGCATGACAGATCTTACTATTCAATCAATATTTCACATTAAATATTCACGTGACCCAACCCATCCAATGGAAAATAAGTTATTTATTCTAAGAACCCTCCTGACACCACCACCTAATGAGAAATTACCTCAAACTTGTCAACAGGTTTTATTGTTAGAATCTTGACAACATGTATTTATAGATTTTATTAATTTACAGGCACTGTAATATCTTAAAATAGAATCTATACCCGTTCACAAAATTAGCTATGGGCTATCTTCATTTCAGACAATCACTAAACTTTACTGTCATAAATATAAAATAAATAAGTTTATATTTACATTCATCAACCAAGAGTTACAAATAATGCAAAAAATACATAACATCATAACACGTCCCCTCATGAAGAAAATAAAGATTTATGCAGTAATACTTTATGTTTCTATATCAACTAAACACAAATAAAATACACAGGAAGATGTCTTATAAATAATACAAACTTATATACAAATTAAAGCAACACAGAACTGCTGTACATATTAAAATGCATCTGCAGTACAGGCTGTCTCTGACTTTGATGTGCCTAATGTCGATGTTGTATTCTATCAAGATCAAACTCTATGTCAACAATGTCTGATTTTTACTTTAAATTTTGTTGATGTAAGTAAGGGGTTTGTCATCATTGAATGCAAATAATCGGAGAAGGAGCAGAACTAATATACACCTCAAAGTGCTGTTAAGACAAAATTAAAGCTAAGTACTCCTTCTTGATGGTGGAAATTTCGTTGTTGCTTGTTTAATAGTTTAGAGGGACAGGACACTGAATCATCGACACCATTTTTGTCTTTTTGAATTAATACACCACGATCCCTTACATCACTTGCAACAACATACATATTACATGATTTGTTAAAATCGGGAGCTGAAAGAACTGTTGCATATTTAAGTATGGTCTTTACTTTATCGTACCCCATCGGACATTTGTCATAGATATAAATCTTGGTTTCCTTACTCAACAAATTGGTCAGAGGCTCAGCAATTATGGCAAATTGGTGCAAAATTTCCGGTAATATGAACCCATGCCCAAAATCTCACCAGTTGCTGGTTAACGATTGGTACGGTGTATTTAAGATAGCTTTAACCTTACCTTTACAATTTTAACTTGACCATGTCCCACAATATGTTCTAAAATGTTACACAAACCCGGCACAACTCACTTTTATTTAAACTAATTATCAAATTTGCCTCACTCAGTCAAACATAGAATTTCCTGATAGTTTCCAGGTGATCGTACTATGTGTCGTTGTACATAATGACGTCATCAATGTGTGCACCACAGCCATCTCTACCAGATGTTTCCATGTTCGTAACAAATGGCATTCCTTTATGTTGCTTCCATCTGGAGTTGCAAAGGCCGATATTTCTTTTGGTCTGTCCGTAAATGGAATCTGCCAGAAGCCCTTTATCAGGTCGAACTTGGTGACATATTTAACATTTTCAATTTGATCAGTACAGTCCTCAGTTGTTGGTGTTGGAAATTAATCTGTTTTGGTGGCTCTGTTCACTTTTATATAGTCAGTGAAATTCGGAGAGTATTATCTGGTCTCGGCACTAGAATACGTGGTGAACTCCAGTTACGTTGGGTTGGCTCAATAAAAATAATTCCACAACAAACATTTAATTTCTTTTTTCAAAAAGACCCCGCTTGTGAGGATTTATCCTGTAAAGATGCGGTTTTACAGGTGTAGAATAACAATTTCAAGATCAGTTTTAGATTGTATTTGTTCGGAATAGAACATATGTAAACATGTGCTCATATTGGCATATTAGCTGCTTTAATTCAACCATTTCTTGTCGTTATAGATGTGAAAGTTTCTGGTCCAGATTCTTTAAAACTTATACAATTCGAAGACTTTGCCAAGCAAATCACTATAATCTGCTTGCATACCGCCATTTAAATTTTCACTGTGTGGGACATGTTTGGCTAAATTGAATGAATCATTAACAGGGCTGACTCTTTTATCATACTGTTTTACCATATTTATAGGGCACAGTTGTTGTTGTTTCTGCCTCCCAGGAGTGTTATTGATATTATTTAAGCCACTTTCTTTCTTTTTGTATCTGTGTAGGGACCATAATTCCTAGCCTGTAGAGAAGATTAAAGTATTGGCAGCGGGCTGAAAACTTCTTTGCTTTGTGGCTTTGTCATACCTTAAATTCATTTTTGTATGAGTAGACTGATGATTATTTTTGCTACCTCCCAATCAGAGACATAATCAAGACGATTAAACTCTAAACCCTCTGTTAAAAGAACTTTCTCTTTTAACAATTTCAATGGTCCATTGACAATACCTCCAAAACTGGTTTAAAAAAATAACACCTGCCATTTGACACGTGTAACAGGATCTACAGTATCTAGAAACATCAATTTTAATAATTAGTCAGTAAAATAATGTAAGATCTTGCGATAAGCCTTTTTGACTCATAAATGACAATCCCTTCCCATGCTGGATTGCAAACAAAACTCACCACCCTAGACAACGTTGTGAAAGCTTGCTGGATTCGTTGTAAAACTAAAAGACAAGGGATAAAGAAATTGCCGAAACAAAATCAATTTAAATTTTCAAGATCAATTTGAATATTTCTGAAATTCGTATCACGGACGAGACCCCAATTTAAGTAAATATATACTGTACATGTATATTCCTGTAACTAAGATATTAGTGTTCTTATCACTATTATTATTATTATCATTATTTATTATTATTATTATTATTATTATTATTATTATTATTATTATTATTATTATTATTATTATTATTGTTGTTGTTGTTGTTGTTATCATTATTATTATTATTATTATTATTATTATTATTATTATTATTATTATTTCAGCACAACTTTGGTGTCTATGAAAGTTGGGTTAAGGCGAATCTCAATTCCAGTTCCGTCAGTTACAAGGCAATGGATAAAGTTATAGATGATAAATCCAACCTGATAGATAAGAAGCTCTACAGGAACATGATGCAGGCGGAGGCAAAGTTCTTCAACTATGTGTTTAGTAATTTATAACTTTTGTATTTATTAAAGTACGGCCTACTCTGATGTTTTTAGAAAATATTTATAGTGCAAATTGATGTGTAAACTGAAACATGGAAGCAGTTTGAAAGGACAAATTATATCTACATAATTGTCAAGGTAACAATATTAAGACCTATAATGTGCACGTGATTTTGACGGCATGAAAAACAATAATATATCATTGTATTGCATTATTATTTTATGTTTGTCTTTAAAACGCATATATGATGTTTTGTGAAATCAATTAATAGTTTTGTTTTACCAAAAATTACCAACTATGTATTACACTAAATTATTTCTATATTTATATTCATAAGTTTTGTATCCATTTTAACAATGTTTGGTTAAGATTTAATCTAACATACAGGATTAAAATAAATGTTTAATAATGTCTTGGCCCCTATTGCAAAATTAACAATTCTAATGTTTAAGAATTCTCATGTTTTTAGGAAGATTTCATTTACTAATAGTTGATGTAGCATCTTCTCCTTAAATTTCTCGAATTTTGTATCATTGGTTTCCTTTACAAACGCATAAATTAAATTGATTTCTTCGTGTGATTTGGTTTCGAGATTGTTATCTTTCTTTGTAGACTGTAGGGTGTATGTAATCTGGTTAACATTGAATAATTAATTTTTAGTTCATGTTTCCTTGTATTGTTCCTGTTTCAATATCAATGTGCAGATGTATTTAATATTGTGTTTAGAATTAATTTGAGAGGAATCTTTTGCTTGCCCTTGCGGTTACAAAATGCTCACATGACGGTCTCGATTAAAGCAACATTTTGAGATTGCTGTAAATTCATTCAAAGGCATTTTGGACGCTGCTAATGGGATGCATTAAAAACTGGTACATTAGCACATTGTTGACCTGGAATTCATTCGGAAGACTTTTTTCGTTAGGACTTATGTTAGAACATTTAGGATTATTTTAGATTTAATTCATAATATGGTAATTACCTCTTAAAAATTCATTTTATATTTTGAGAATTGAATTAGGTCTCAATTATTACAAACCTTGTTGATTTTACTTCTTTCTGTTACTTAGTGTAAGTCCAAAGAGTCGTAGCATATATTGGGAGTTCGTCCGGGATACAAATTTCTTTAAATAATTTCAGAGAAATTCAATTTACTTTTATAAATTTAAAGTTCGTTTGTTTCGGAATTGTCGAAGTCCCTGGTATGTAAATTTTACAGATTGAAACCAACCATCTTTCATAATGTCATCTAAAGCGGAGAACTTTATTTGAAATCATACCTAGAAAGGGTTAGAGTCTTCAAAGAAAGACGATTTGCTGGAGCTTGTCAGCCGTTATTATTTGTAACAAATAAGTATGAGCTATGAGTTTGCAGATGGGTACTAAATAGGTATGGGGACCCTAGTAGAATTTTTCTTGTTTTCATATATGCTTGTATGTTACAGCCCTCCTTCGGGTCGTTTGCCTGTTGCTATTGCAAACGTAAATATTGCTCTTTTCTACGTCGTCTAGTGGAAGACATTGCTAATGGTTATATATAATCTTCCCTGATATAAGTTGGGATCACAATAAAACATGTATGTTAATCAGCTCCTAATCATATATCTTGTTGTCTAACCAATGGACACTATATGCATTATGTGCTGGAATTTTCATAAAGTCTCCCGTGGAACGTTTCTCTTTCAGTGATAGTAGTTGCTTAGAAATGTATAATCATTACTTCATTTGTCATATTGGAGCCAACGCAACAATTTTTAACACATATATTAGAAGGAGTTGCTGTCACGACGTATCTTTTGGAAGGGATTAGATTCTTTTCAGGGATTAGAGGAAAAAAGTAAAGTTGTGGGTTTGCAAGAGTACTCTCTCTCTCTCTCTCTCTCTCTCTCTCTCTCTCTCTCTCTCTCTCTCTCTCTCTCTCTCTCTCTCTCTTTTTTTTTTTTTTT
>JAECUM010093777.1:0-62333 GCA_016617855.1 Megalonaias nervosa | reverse complement strand
TGTAATTCAGATAAAAAGGGCATCAGTTTCATTGTCATCTGCCATAACAGGCTGCATTTCATTTAGACCCAATTTTGTCTTCAAAAAAGCTCAATATCTTTTTCTGACAGGTTATTTATGTCTATGAGACCAGACGTCTTCGACTATCCGACATTTTTTGCTTGTTCGTCGCCATAACAGGCTTGCGTTTTGCCACTTTCTGAACTTTAGTCACAACAGACTTCAGTTTTTTCTCTTTAATTTGTCTTCAAAAAGCTCAATATCTGTTTCCAACAGGTTATTTATGAGACCGGACATCCTCGACTGTTTGACATTTTTTGCGTGTTTGGTTGCCATAACTGGCTTATGTTTTGCCACTTTCTGAACTATAGTCACAACAGACTTCAATTTTTTTTTTTTCTCTTTTTTTTCTTCTTCTGTTTTTGTGGCTTCATAACTCCTCTCTCATGTGAGGAACTTGCCTCAACTTCGCAAAAGGCTGCAATACCCTCAGGCCCAAAACCTGAAAATTCTGAGTTGGCTTCGAGGTCAGTAATTGAGAGGACTTCATCCTCTTCAATAGCCGTTATAAATAAACAAAAAGAAAATATGACAAATAACACCTATAGCTTGGACTACGTCCTAAGCTGGCTACAACACCACCTAACTACGCACCTATTATTGTACTTACCGCTCCGCTACAACATCAGAATACTTACCGCTCCGCTACAGCGCCAGAATAACTATGAGATACCTTGTGTGGGTGGCTTGTTTATATAGGATACATCATGTGACAGATAAAAAAGTTTCCTTTTTTTTGAAGAGCGCCTGTTTCCGCCAATGACAGAGTAACATGCTATGTATACATGTGAGGCTGAAGGGTTTACAAAAAATAATGACCTTGATAATAGTCAATCATATTCATCCGATGTTTACAAGATCTATGAACCAAAGTGAGCTAAAAATAGTGCTTAAGTCATACTTTTACATTCTAATCAGACTGATATTTTTTTAAAAAATATAAAATCCTGTGAAAATAATCATTACAATAAAATATAATGAAACATAAATAAAATAAAAAGAACTTAAAACTAACACACAAGCAATTTAATTACATATTCGTAACAGGAGTCATTAGAATTATATCTGTAAAAGATAAATTTTCATTGTGAATCTGTTATTTCCACGCATATAATGATGTTTAACACATAATGAAAGAATCTTTTTTTGTGTCCATGTCAATACAGCATAAATCATTCTAATGCACTTGTTGAGTAGTTGTTGAAATGAGAGAGCTAGCCTATCTTGTTACATGTTTCTGTTTCATGTTGTTCCCATTGTACTGCATAATTTATCAAATAGAATTGTGTACAATTTATTAAAACCACCTTTTTGTTTTTATTCAGCAAAAAGCTAGGCATGTGATCACTTTTCATTATTAGCATGTGATTACTACTAATGAAAGGGAAGAGACAGAACAGTCATAATAATAATAATAATAATAATAATAATAATAATAATAATAAAGACTTTATTTAAAGAAGGTAACTCAATTAGCTAAGAGCTAATTTACCTTGAGGCCCTCATACAACGGAATTTATTTATTTTAGCTGCATCTCTGAAGCCACTGGATATACTGGGTTTGGAAGAAGGAAATAGAGTGGGCATTTCTAATCTCACATGGAATACTATTCCAGAGCAAAGTTCCAGAGTATTAGAAACTTTTTTAAAATAATTCCTTATTTGGTTTGGGAATTTTATACTGTGTGGTAGACATGGATCGCAGGTGGGAAGTATTACCAGGTAGCCTATACTGGAATAGTGATTGTAAATATTCAGGAGATATCCTGTACATTAATTTGGCTTTTCTCAAACAGATTCGGTCTTTAATAGGTAATATTTTTCTGTATTGATATTAGCCCAAATGCTCTTTTTTGAAGATGTGCCAGCTTTGCTAAGTTTTTATCATTTGAATTACCCCATACTGTATTACAGTAGTATAAATAAGGTTGTATGTAACTGTTATAAAATAGTTTTCTGTGCCTTTCAGGAAGAAAATGTCTTATCCTACTGAGAAGCCATAAACTTGAATTAACTTTTTTTTACTGATATGTTTGATATGTTCAGTCCATGATAGGTTATTATCTACCAAAACACCAAGTAGTCTATCATGACAGACCATCTGCATATTTCTATCCTTCCATGTCAGACATAGTTCATCACTATCAAGTTTTGTCCTTTTCTGCCATGTTGAGATAAGTAATATTTTAGTTTTACCAGTATTTACCACCATGCCATTGCATGTGCACCAGTTGTCCAGTTTGTTTAGGGCATTCTGTAAAGAAATTTCGAGTTCATGCTTTGTGTTTTGGATGTCTGACAATGTTGTGTCATCTGCATAGAGATCTGTAGATGATATTGAGTCCCTTAGTACAAGTGATAGGTCATTAATAAATAAAATAAATAGTAATGGACCTAGAATTGAGCCTTGTGGTACTCCACATCTAATTGTTCCAGGTTCAGACAGAACATTATTTATATAAACATGTTGTGTTCTCTCACTTAAGTATACCATCTAACTGTGCTTTCATCACATTGGTAGATTTTCAGTTTCTTCAAAAGGATTTCATGATTCACCATGTCAAAAGCTTTCCTGAAATCTACAAATACAGATCCTATTATTCTACCTTGGTCAAGTGCTTGAAGCCATTTATCAGTTAGGGAGATCAAGGCAGTCTCACATGAATGTTTCTGTCTAAAGCCTGATTGATTATGGTGTAACAGCAAGTGTTTGGTTAAATATGACATGAATGAGTCATGGACATGTTTTTCAATCAATTTTGACAAGTTTGGTAGTATTGAGATTGGCCGGTAGTTATCAGCATCATCCTTAGAACCAGATTTGTGAATAGGAGTTACTTTTGCAGTTTTCCATATTTTGGGGACAGATGAGGTTGCAGTACTTAAATTGATTATGAATGTTATGCTATCTACAATAGCAGAGGCAGAAGATTTAATGAGTCATGGACCAATCTGATCAAGTCCTGTAGCTTTCTTGGTATCAAGTTCACTGAGACATTTTTTTAACAAACTTTTTTGATACTGGTGGGATAGAGAAACATACCTCCTTAGAGATTTTGCTGCTGCAGAGCTTTTTCAGTTCATTCAAGTTGTTATCTATCACTGGTTCTTTTAACTATGTGGTAATGTTGGTAAAAAATTCACTGAAAACATTTGCAATGTCAGTGTCATCAGTGACTATGGTGTCATTTACCAGAAGTGAGTGAATTTTATGTCTGGTCTTTGTGTGTTCCTCCAGTGAGTTTATTGAAGACTTTCTAAATGGAGTGTGTTTTACTCTTTTTGTTTTCAAGCAATGATTGATAATAACTTTTTTTTTATAGCTTTTTTAATCGTACTTGTTATTTTATTTCTCCATACTTTATATTGTGCATGGTTTCCCATAGCCTTGAGTTGGTCTCATGTTTTCATAGCGTCTAGGATTTCTGTAGAAAGCCAATTAGGATGGATTTCATTCTTTACTTGATGTACTTTCAATGGTGCATGCTTAGAGACTACATCCATAAATACGTCAGTCCACACCCTTAGAGACTACATCCATAAATAAGTCAGTCCACACCCTTAGAGACTACATCCATAAATAAGTCAGTCCACACCCTTAGAGACTACAACCATAAATAAGTCAGTCCACACCCTTAGAGACTACAACCATAAATAAGTCAGTCCACACCCTTAGAGACTACAACCATAAATAAGTCTGTCCACACCCTTAGAGACTACAACCATAAATAAGTCAGTCCACACCCTTAGAGACTACATCCATAAATAAGTCAGTCCACACCCTTAGAGACTACATCCATAAATAAGTCAGTCCACACCCTTAGAGACTACATCCATAAATAAGTCAGTCCACACCCTTAGAGACTACATCCATAAATAAGTCAGTCCACACCCTTAGAGACTACATCCATTAATAAGTCAGTCCACACCCTCAGAGCTTCATCTATGTCATCCAAATTTTGGATCATATTCCATGGAACTTTATATAGGTCATTGAGAAATTGTTCTTCATTAAAATTTTTGAATGATCTGTAAGTGATAGTATTGTGTGTATTTTTCTTATTTCTCTTGCATTTAACCTTTCTTGTCAAAAAAGTAGGATAGTGGTCACTAAGACCAACTTTTGGTACATTAACACAAGTCATATTGTCTGGTAGGTTGGTATAAATGTGATCAATAACAGTACTTGATTTTTCTGTTACCCTTGTGGGCTCATTTATCAGCTGGACTAGGCCTAATGATTCAATAAATTCCATCCAGTTGTTCCTTATTTGAGTACTGAGAAGGTCCTTATTTATATCACCGAGTATATGTTTCTTTCTCCTGTGCAAGAACATTTTCCATTTGTTTCGAAAAGTTATCATTCCAAATTGCTTTGGAGGAAGGTGGCTTATAAATGAAACCCACTAGGAATGATTCTGCATTATTTTTGAGAAATTTTCACCCAGATACTCTCAATTTCTTGTGACTCCAAGTCAAGTCACCTTTCTGCATTTACATCTTCCCTAATGTATACAGCAAGACCTCCCCCTGCTGTCTCACTGTCCCTGCATAATGGTTTATTGTAGCCTTGACAGTGATATAGATCATCATTGTGGTTAGCATTTAATTTGGTTTCAGTGAGTCCTAAAACATGTATATTATTTTCCTTGGAAGACAACATTAACTTAATTTGGTCTGTTTTTCCCACTATACCTTGTACATTTAAGTGACCTATGTTAAAACCTTTTGTATTTAGTTTTATATCAATTATATGTATGTCATCATGCAATGGGGTACTCACTGAGATTGTCTCCATACTACTTTTATCATTCTTACATCCTATTTCCATATTTAAATGTTCATATATATTAGCATCTTCAAAGTCACATACAGACCCTGAAAATCTGTTAACATTTGCATTTACAGTAGTGTCTATTGAATAGTTAGAGTCAAGAGTCTCACTAGGTACATTTAGACTTGTTATAGATGAAGCACTGGCTGTTATTTTCTATCTGATCATTTGTGTTGCAGTCCATAGGATTTGTTCCACATGTACAGTCATGGTTCTCTTTGATGCAGAATGAATCATGCTGGTCACGAATTTATAGTGGTGCAGAACCAGAAAAAGCAAGTGTCTTTTAGACTCAGATCAATCTGTTGAACAGAAGAAGATACTAATCTTCAGAGGAGGAATGGTCTCTAATGGAATGTGTGATGTTATAAAGTTTCAAAATGAACTGTTTAGAAATTCTCAAATTGTAGATGGCAATTCCTGCATTAACCCCCCCCCCCCTTCATAGGGCATAAAACTTAACAGGCAACTTGTGGGTAATTTCCCCTCACCTCCCCCCTGAGTGTGGTACTCTAGAATTATCATGGGTATGTAACTGTCAGTATATTTATTACAGACTGTATAGCCAGTCATACTCATTTGAGCTGTATTTCAATTTTACAGCTTGTGTTACAGTCTATAGGCATTGTTCTACAGATAAACGCTGTCAGTATCCTATCAAAGATCATAGCAACTTGCACTTTCTTGAACTAATTTGACAGTTTGTGTTAGTCCATAGGCATTGTCCCACATATACAGTACTGTCAGTTACTTACCACTGACTGCAGCAACTCACAGCTGTTCTTTAATTTACCAGTTTGTGTTAGTCCATAGACGTTGCCACACACATACAGTACTGTCAGTTACATGTCACAGACTACAGCATCATACTTTCAGCTGTTATTTTCAATCTGATCATTTGTGTTGCAATCCATAGGATTTGTTCCACATGTATAGCACTGTCAGCGCCTTATCATGCGTTATAGCAACTCACTCCCATTCAGTTGCATTTCATTTTGACAGCTTGTGTTGCAGTTCCATAAGGTCAGTAGAACTTCAAGGAATCAAAGTGCCTGCTGTATACATTTTTGGTTCTAGTTTTTGATATTGTTTAGCTTTCATTGGTGGAGAGGGATTGGCAGATATTTTTAGGTCATGCCAAAATATTTGAGTTATTGTATTCATCTTTGTAAAACATCTGCTTTGTTGGCACTAGTGATAACCAAAATAGGCAATTACTTTCAGAAATTTGAGATGGCAGTTCATTTGTTTAAAAAAGTACATTTGGTGACAACAGTTTATGGGCTGATACTATTGCAGATTTGTATACTTACAATGTCTGTTTATCAAGGTGGTCTAATTGTTCTTTCCCCATCATATCAGTAATGCATGATGTTTATTCTTCTTATTCCTGTAACTGCTGCTACACAGCTATACATCTAACAATGAACCAGTACACTTCTATCTCTGCACCAAAACCAATCTTAACCCATGCTATCCACACACTCTAGTGTCCCAGTAAATGACCCTGCTGTCTCTTCTCTGATCATGGCCCCATTAGCTCCATAATTAACTTGGATCTGGGGCACTGCAACATTTTCAGGGTTTTATAAATCATGTTAGAGATGAAATATCTTAAAAAAGAAACTTGCTGAAATGCATAATTTAGCAATAAATCAAACTGTGATTAGTGTTTGTTTAAAAAAATAGATTGGTTTGGGTAAAAAAATAGATTGGTTTGGGAAAGTATAAAAGAAAATGCCTGATAATAAAAATAATAGGTGTTGACTAAAGTTGAATAAGAGGTAGATCATGACCAGAAAATTCCATAGGGCAACCTTTTCCCAGGAGAAAAGATAATCAAACATGCTAGTGTTTTGCAGGGCAACAACATGTACTTAGGAACGTCTAGCACAAACTTAGATCTGATGCTGAAACTGTTCAGCTTATTCTGTTAACTTTCCAAAAATTGTGTTATCTCGTTCATTGCAGCATAGTGCCTTGCCAGTGCAGTGATTGAAGCCTCCAAGCCCTGTTATTTAACTTGTAATAGGATGGATGTTACCTTTATGATATAGTACAATACGACTTTGTAATAATAGGTTCTTCCCAAAAAAACCAAAACTGTTGAAGTAACTTTAAACATCTGTACACTGAGCAACTTGCACCTAATTGAACAGTATTTTCCATTGACTATTGTGCAACTCCATGCCGCCATTGACAATTTTCCATTGATTATTGTGCAACTCCATGCCGCCATTGACAATTTTCCATTGACTATTGTGCAACTCCATGCCGCCATTGACAATTTTCCATTGACTATTGTGCAACTCCATGCCGCCATTGACAATTTTCCATTGACTATTGTGCAACTCCATGCCGCCATTGACTACTGTCCTGCTCCACTGGCAAATGTTCTGAAGATATATCTCTCAATAAACTGTCTGTCATTCCTCAGCTTGTTCTGACAGCTGTCCTGGAAATCATTTTCTGCCATCTTGATCAGGGCTGTAGAGCTCCTGCCTGTGCAGCAGTTGGGCTCTAATAGATCTATTAAATTTCAATAAATCATTTCCTTGATTTGAGATAAGATACACCCATTACTTCCTCATATTCCTTTGTGAATGGTTCTTTGCCATTTCCCCCATCCCTGTTTTCCTACACTTGTTATCTTAAATTAAAATCGCATAAGGTTTATGTTTAAAATTCAACCCAAGTGGAAAACTATGTAATTTGATAAATTTTTGGACCCAGTGTTATTAATTTTTTCTATGAGTTTACTCATAACTTCATTTGGGTTGGTAATTGGAGTGCAAGAGCATGTGAATGACCGCTTCAAATGCAATTTAAAAATATGTAATTGACACTTCGTGGTGTCCATAAATTTGTTATACAAGCAAATTATCCTTATATAATTTAATATTTGTTTAGTTTTTGCCCATAGAATTTCCTGTGTATAACTATTTTTATCTTGAAAAAACTCAGATAAAACAGTTCCATATCTAAATTTGCAAAAACTGCCAGTATAATTCATATTTTAGGAGTTTCATTTTCCCACACTGTTAAGATAACAGCCACAAATCTGAGAAGAGAGAATATGGGGGAAAATTCTCTCTCCATTTGGACAAAAATGGGGGACATTTTCTAAGTATAGGGTAGATTTTAAGAAGTAAATATATGTACCGCTTGCAAAATATGATGCACTGTTTTTGTGCACTCATTTGCTGTTTGGGTGCCACATGTATTATTGAGAAACTAAAGTGAATCTTGCAATCACCACTCTTTGAAAAAAAAATAAGGGTTGGGAGAGTGTTAACAATATTTTTAATACATTAATGACTGTAGTATATCATACTAAAGAAATAGACTGTCAGATTCAATCATGCCTTCATCATTTTTATATTTTTGAAAATATAATCACTTGGTAAAAAGAAAGTTATTTTTAAAACATTGAACTTAAGTTTGTAGGGTAGAAGTATGAATGATACAGTCAAACATGTCTACAAAGGTCACCTCAGGGACATGGACAATGTGGCCTTTATAAACAGGTGACACAGATATGGAGATAAATGCATCACTCACACTTTATAATGCTGTCAATCAGAGCCATACAAGTTACTGGCATTACAGTTGAGGGAACCATATATTGAAGGATGGTCCAAAAAGGCTATGTGCATAAAAATAAATACATGTATAAAGCAGGATATTTTTTCATGTGAAATCACTTTGTATTTGGTTTTCATCAGAAATGAACTGACATTTAAATGAAATAATTCAAATGTCAATGATAAAACAAAATTGAAATGATTTCATCAGATCCAATTCACCATAGCTGAATTATAAGAAGGGTGGTGTTATACTGAGGGACTTTATAGTGAGGGAACTTAAGAAGTGGACCTTTACAAGACTATAGCTGCTACATTACATGTAGATGATGACTATAGCAGTTTTTTACTGCATAACCCTCACTCCAAGACCCATCATTATAACAGCTTTGACTGCATAACTCTCACTCCAAGACCCATCATTATAACAGGTGTGGCTGCATTGCACTCACTCCAAGAACCTTCATTGTAACAGTTTTGAGTGGCCCAAAGTGGCCGAGTGGTCTAAAGTGCTCACTGTTACGGATCACTTCCATCTCACCGCTGTCTGTGTGGGTTCGAGTCTCAGGTTCGGCCAATATTGGTATGTGAGAAAGCTTGCCAGTAGCTTCTCATGGGTCAGTGGTTCTTTCCGGGGTTTTCCTGGGTTCTTCCTCCACCGTTAATGCTGGCCGCCATGTATAGCCTATCTTGTGCTGAAAAATGGCGTTAAACCCCACAACAACAACAACAACATAACAGTTTTGACTGCATCTTCCTCACTCCAAGACCCTTCATTATGACAGGTTTGGCTGCATTGCACTCACTCCAAGACCCTCATTATAACAGTTTTGACTACATCACTGTCACTCCAAGACCCTTCATTATAACAGGGTTGGCTGCATTGCACTCATTCCAAGACCCTTCATTATCAATTATCACTATGGCAGGTTTGACTGCATCACCATCCCTCCAATGTAATACATTACAATGATCACTGTGGCATTAACCTTACTCCAAGACCATCATTATAGATTATCATCATTGCTGGTTTGACTGCATCACCCTCACTCCATGGCCCTTCATTATAGGTGATCACTACCGCAGGTTTGATTGCATCACCCTCACTTCAAGGCCCATTATTATAGATGATCACTATGGCATCAACCTCACTCCAAGACCCTTTGTTATAATAGGTTTGGCTGCATTGCACTCACTCCAAGGCCCTTCATTATCAATTATCACTATGGCAGGTTTGACTGCATCACCATCACTCCAAGGTCCTTCATTATAGATGATCACTGTGGCATCAACCTCAGTCCAAGGCCCTTCATTATAGATAATCACTGTGGCATCAACCTCAGTCCCTGACACTTCATTATAAGATGATCACTGTGGCATCAACCTCACTCCAAGACCCTTCATTATAGGTGATCACTGTAGCATCAACCTTAGTCCAAGATCCTTCATTATAGATGATCACTGTGGCATCAACCTCAGTCCCTGACCCTTCATTATAGATGGTCACTATGGCATCAACCTCAGTCCAAATCCTTCATTATAGATGATCACTGTGGCATCAACCTCAGTCCAAGACCCTTCATTAGAGATCATCACTATAGCATCAACCTCAGTCCAAGACCCTTCAGTATAGATCACTATAGCATCAACCTCAGTCCAAGACCCTTCAGTATAGATGATCACTGTGGTAGGTTTGACTGCATCACCCTCATTCCATGGCCTGTCATTATAGATGATCACTATGGCATCACCCTAAATCCAAGGCCATTCAGTATGACAGAGTTCTGTTATTATTCAAGATTGGTATTGAATCCCATTTCATTTGGAGGTAAAATTGGAAAATTTAATTATACTTACCAAGTTGAAGTTAGACAATAATTTAATTGAACCTGTTGTACGAGATGACTGGTCAGTCTTTAGAGAGGCCACAAGATACAAGATGAGAGACAAGGAGGGTGAGTGGGCATGTGATCTCTAAGGATACTACACGTTCAATGAAATTGTCATCAAGCTTGGTAAGTATTGTTTAATTTTACAAGATGTTTAGAGTGTATCCTGTGACAGAAGCATTGCTGTGTAAAGAGGCATCTCACTATGCATCATAAATCATGAGAATTTATTATGGAAATTCAACTGAACATGATAAAGGCATGTACTAAATTTAATAAGAATGGGTTGGAACTGATTCAAACAGTTTTTAACTGAATGTCAAGTCTGATGTGATAGGTTTCTGATAGTAAGATGTGACAGGTTTCTGATAATATTTCAGGAACATAGACTTTTCTCCAACCAGCCATTTTTAATGTTGTAGCCAGATGTACAATGTCTGAAAATGTAGCACCAGTTTAATGCCATTCTTGTACTATGTAGTGTTAAATGGCAATATTGATGCCAGCAGCTTTCAAGGTGGATTTTAGCTATCTTGAAATAGTGTCTCTGTTCACTGGCTGAAAAAGAACTGAAAACTAAGAGATAGTTTGGTTTCATTGATCCTAATACAGTTTGTCCAGTCAAAATATCTACAAGAGTGCCTGTACAAAGACACCTGTCTGGTACATAAGTTTCTTTGTGAATTTCACCCTAATGATTCCCTGTCCATGATTGCTCAAGATCACCTATCGAAAAGATAACCCTGTTCTTATTTACATCCAAAATTCCTAAGATCTAACAAATGAAATATTTTTAATCTTTGGTCAGAAAGCAATACTAGAAGCAGAACCAATTTGTAAGAAGAAAATTTAAAGTGAAGATTACAAACCGGTGAAATCGATTGTAAGTGTCTTAGCAGAAGATCTACATCCCATGTTACTATATTCTTGGGTAAATTAGGTCCCTTGTTAAACAGTCATCTCCTAAAACATTTAAGCACTGGGTCTTGTGAATAATTTGAACCCTCTGACAAAACTAGAAATATTCTAATAGCAGATATGGCTGTATTGATAGCACTATGTCCTTATCCATTAAAAAAGAGCATAGATAAGGATTCCAAAACAAAATGTACAAATGAGCAAAATGGATTTATCTGGTTTTTGGACATAAAAGCACATCCATCACTGGAGATATGTTGGATATTATAACTGTGTTGACTGTCTCCAAGTGGAGCATAAAATATCAGGAATGGACAGTGATAAATTTCTGTTTTCCATAGCCCTCCTGATAACTGAAACACTTCAAGCAGAGCTTTTTCAGTGGATACATTTTGGTGGGGTCCTGTGGAAGAAAGAGAATATATATTTTGAGCAGTATGTATAATTGATCTGACACAAAAGACTAGCTTGGGGAACCATGGCTGAGTAATACAGGTTGGTGCTACCATCCCTCCCCCTCCCATTTCTGTAGAACTCTAAGAATTACCCTGAAAGGGGAAGAACATAAGGTAGAGTGAAAACACTCCAAGATACGCCAAAGGCATCAACAAGTGAAGCTTGAGGATCTGGTTTGAGTGAAGTATATATTGGCAGAAGACAATTTGGTCTTGAGGCAGAAAGGTCAATATCACGTTTACCAAAATCATGCTCAGTTTCCTGGAAAATTTCAGACCTCAATATACTTTCAGAATCATGGATTAATTTGTGTGATTGAACATCAGCCTCCATCTTCTGTGTGCCTGGCAGATGACAAGCACTGAGCCATATATCTGTTGCTCTTCACCATTCCCATATTATAAGAAGGCCAGATTGTGGAGCTCCTCAACCCAACCCCCATTTTGTTAACAGATGAGAGGGCAACATTATTATCTATAAGTGGTCTTGCTTGCTGACGCTATATTCCTGAGCAGAGGCATTGTAAAATGAAGATCTGCTTTTACTTAAAGCAAATTAATGTGTCACAGGATGATGACCAATGGCCCTCTGTTGATGAGCTAAGTCATAGTTATATCTACCCCTACTAAGAATCTTGTGAGGCTGGGGTACAGAGACCAACAGTGAAATGTCCATTTTAAAATCAAGTTTGCAAACTTTGTCACACAAAACTATGGGACTGTCAGATTCACCTCTATTCATTTTCAGATGCTTAGCGTGGTTCACATAGACAGCATTATAATCAGTGAATTCTCTAATTTAAATCTTTCCTTCATTTTTGAGGTCAGACAATTTGCAAGTTGTCTTGCAAATGTACCTGTATGTAAACTTAAAGCACGTAGTATTAAAGCTGAGGCCTACTTCTGAATCTGTGTTTTGCTTTCTGATTGCAGGATGAAATTTCAACACAGTGCCTTAAAGTGAAGTGATAGAGCTTTCATTATAAACTGCATTGGCATTTTTTTGTTTTGTTTTCAATCAATGTTCAGTTACAAAAATTGATTTATCAAAAACATTACTTGTGTCTGGCATCAGAATAAAATAAATGTGATAGCTTAGATAATAAAAAAATAGCCTGAAAGTTTAATTTGAACCCACTAACCATTTGGCCTTTATTTTTATATTAACTATTGCATGCCAGACATTTTAGTGTCCCACAAAATATTCTAATGACACATTTAGGTGTGGATGATTACATCTGAGTGTTCAAGGATGGGACAGGAGCACGTGGTCAACCATGAGCGTTTAACTATTGTATGTACATGTTTACAACCAAGTGCAACTGCAAACAACTGATCCAGATCTGTCATCATGCAATGCACCAGCAAATCAGGGTCTTTGTTGTTTGTTGTACTTATAACTCCTAACAAACTGCACAGACACAGATCTGTGCATTATGCAATGGCAGATATGGGTTTGTGCAGTTACAATTGCACTCATTGTATCAGCAAGTACATAAAGTATATAATGTATGCAAAGTTTGTAAGATCAAAATCTTTCTCCACCTTTGATGAAATTTACACCTAACACTGGAAGTCCATTATATGGTACCAAGATTTTTTTAAGCAGAAAAATTTATGATTGTAAATACTCTTCAAAGTAGTGGGCAGTAGATTCACTGTTTTTTTTTTGATACCATGTTGATGATTGTAAATACCTCTTCAAAGTAGTGGGCAGTAGATTCACTGTATTTTTTGATACCATGTTGATGATTGGTGGAAAAAAATTAGAGTTAACAGAAAAATATTACTGGCGTAAGACACTAGTATTTTGACCATATACTGGTTTTTAAACACTTTACTGCTGGTCAGTTAGCACATGAAAGATAATTTTCTTCTAATGCTTGTGTTGCCCAGCAGGGGTGCCCACAGAATTATTTTCAGGGTGGGGTCAAACATACAGTGGTCAGCTAGCTATTAAGTTTTATTGATGTAGGCCATAACATATTTAAAGGCGAAATCTGTAGTGGGGGGAGATGACTGATAAATGTTACACACAGTCAATAAACCCCACCATGCCCCTATATGTGGGCAGCCATGTTGCTCAGCTTTATTAAAAAAATATCGAGATAGAAACTGAGTGTATCATTTTGGTTAGTTGGCTTAGTGAGGGTAACATTATTGAGTATGTGACATTTGCATTTTTTTAAAAAAATTGCATTGTTGTTATTTGGTGACATTTCCTGAAGTTGATCAATAGAAAAAAAGGAATTAATAAAAATGTGATTGCAAGGGGAAGAAATTGGTATATGATGATTAGAACTTTATTACTGGTAAATGAGTACAAAACGGACAAAGTATGTTGAACACTCAGAGGTAGATCCAGGATTTTTATGGTTGCCTGTGGCTTGGTGCAGGCTTCAGCTGAAATGAGTGTTCAAGGATGCAGCCATATTATGCACTGAATAAATTTAATAATGACTTAAAGAATTAATAATGTTTTCTTTCTTAATTATTGTCAGGATGTTATTGTTTTGTAATTTCATGGTATTTGTTTTTGGATTTGTAAAGCGGTTCGTGTGTGTGTGGTGTGTACCCCTCTGTTAATTGATTTGGCGATTGTTATCTAGAGGATGACTTCCCTCGATGTTATTGCCCAATGTGAGTGGATAGATAGAACATTAACAGAGAACTGAGCGAGACTATTGAGAAGAAATAAACAAATACAAGCCCCCTTAAACAATAAAAATAAAATAAATTTTAATTAATTAATACATAAACAAAAATTGCGATTTCAATCCACAGATTTACATTAATGGAATTTAATAGCAGTGTTCAATTTACAGATTTGTTCATCATAGTAATGAGTGGTGAAAAGTACAATGTCCACGCCCAATTTGCATCACCTAGTGTTGTTCCTCTATTGACTTTGTGTATTCGATGTCTAGTGTGTATGCTTGGTTCTTCCTCTGACCCTTCTATTCCAGACTCTCTATTTGCGGACTTCCCTCTTGGACTATCCTCATCAGGTTCTTGGGCAGGGATATAAAAAGCTGTTCCCTTAAATGATAAGATTACCACTAAAGCTCTCTATGTATCACCATCTATCCATATATATCAATTCTCTCATGTTACTCAGAAGCATAATTAGCTATTCACACTGCATAAATTCTGACGTAAGATGACCTTAATGATCAACGGTCCTTACAAAGTTACTGTATTTGAGTAAGGTACCATTGTTATCTCTAGTTACAAATGACTATTGCAATATACATCCAAGTCTGACCTTAATTAAACAATTCACCGCCCTCACTCCCCGCGGCGATTGACTAGAAATTAACACGTATGGTGTATACAACAATACTGCCATATATATCTGCATACGCTACTATATGTCTTCTTACTTTAACTAGTCAGTTCCACTCAATAAGATAAATGCTCAATTACTATTGAATAAGATTCACTAAATTCTAGCTTACAGTAACCAATAACCTGCAAGATCATTTAAGCATTACAAAATCATATACAAATATGCAATCATCATTAACTCACGATAACCAGGTTCGTCCTACAGACAAAGGAAATTCATATAGCCATAAGAAATTCTACACATTTGAATATTTGGATTAATTCATAAATCCCTATGAAATACTACACATTTGAATATTTGGATTACATCATAAATCCCTATGAAATACTACACATTTGAATATTTGGATTACATGCAATCCATCAATTCTATCAATGAACTAATTAACTATAAGATTAAAGAAATAAATTGCCTAACAACTCTAACATATCAACATATTTCTATGAAATTGAATAGACAATACATAGTATGGATCGTAGTCATATCAAACACGTTTGCATAGAACCAAACTACAAAATAGAAAATTACATGGAAATTAAAATCGCATACTTTAATGGTGTTTTTTTCCACACAATTGTGTGTCCTAGCGTTATAGCCTGTCTTTTCCTTTCAAGACAGCTATCTGGCCTCTTTACTTGTTAACGAGGGAAAACTCTATACTTTAGGTTTTCCACCGGAGTCAAACTCGCCTCTCTCAGGAAAGTTTCTGACTAAATAATTTTGACTAAGGTTGGTAAATTTAACTTCCAAAGTGTACACCTTAATTTTAACTGACCAATCGAAAGCAACTGTTCCTAAATTTTCCACAAAATAATCATGTCTTTCATCAGATTTTGACAGCCTAGAATACAATTCAATCAACTTTCCTTTGAAGATCAATTATTTGACATGAAGTTCTTTCATGCAGTTATGGTCAGTAACCCTACTGTACTTTCCCATGATAGCGTTACAGTCAGTTCTACTGAACCTTAACGTAGGTCCTTTTATGTTTCAGAGATGAAATAAGAGAAATATCAAAGTGACCTTTCTCAAAGACTTTTCTGGCTTGACTATGATAAAGTTTTAATGCACAATTTATTCAACTTGAAGATTCAGTACTTATTCAAAATTTGACACATTACAGTATTCTTGTCATTATAAATATTTTTATGTGTTATTTAATATTGTAAAGCACTTAGAGCTTCTAAAGATTAGTCACTGTACTAAATCCACATTATTATTATTATTATTATTATTATTATTATTATTATTTGAATATTGCATTGGGCAAATATACACTTAAGATGACATGCATAAACAATAAAAAATGTATTCCGTGTTATGTCAAGACTGAAATACACACTTGTGTCAACTTCCACCTATTGGAGACTGTTAAAACAAAGAAGCCTGTTTATTAACATGAAATAACACTTGATTGGTCAGTCACTTTCACTGCACAGCAGACACTGACCTTCACTGCATCATCTACCACGTCTGTTAAAAATGCTCATATTTATTTTCAGTTTCTGTGATATTTAAGTTCCTGCATCAGTTATCCATCATTATTGCAAGCCAAATGCATTTTCGTTCTAACTTTATGAACACTTCCTTTTTAAAACATGCTAAAAGATAAGTTGTTTTAATGGGGTTCCATTTTGAGAAGGGATGGTTGAGGAGTTTGGTTGGCTTAAGCACCTGGAACAATCCCTAAATGAGGCACTGAGCACAAACATTTTCTTTCATTGCATGTAGATTGTGACTGTCTGAAGGTATTGAGTGCTTGTTTTCTTGGTACAAATATAACATGTGTTCCTGTATAGGTTTTAATGGCACATCAGCACAATCCTGGCTTTGCCATGCCATGTAAGTTAAATATCCCATAAAAGACAAAGGAAACAAAAATAAAGGAAAAATCATATATATATATATATATATATATATATATATATATATATAGTCAATTTTTTTAATTAAAAAACTGACCTTAGGTTGCTTTCATTAGTTGCCTCTTATGACATGCAGCAGGGCACATTCTATTCTGCATTTCTGAGCTTTCAGGGTGAAACAAAAAAGAAACAAAATGGAATTAGCAAAAATATTACCTATATCTGAAACTTCTACATGAGCCCCAAAAGGGAATGCCTCAGTTAATAAAATATATTACCAGTGTCAGAAAATTTAATTAGAGTCCAAAGATGATTAGTACTACTAATGTCAATTAGCTTAGAAAAGGCAGATTGTAAGAGTCCTGGACATTTCCTTTTAGGGTATGTACATGTACCCATCTGAAGGTATTGTACCAGGGTTGCTCAGCTGGAGGTGGACATTTATCTGTCACAGCTGGACAAGCAAATGAGTCCTCTAATGGAATTTGCAGCTTTTCAAGAGGGAACCTTCTTACCCATTTTTCAATCAATGGTCCCATCATTAGTTGGACCTGTTATCAGCCACAACTGTGTTGTATTAACCATGGTAGCTGTTTGTACAGTCATTGATCTCTGTGATGCCAGTTGTTGCACCATTGCTTACACAGAAAAAATGTTACTGCTATCAAAATAGAATCAGATTGTTTATTGACTGTGTAAAGACAGGACAGGTTTTATTGGCAAAGATTTGTGGTTAAATGTTCATGCTTGAATAGAGAGCCAGTCTATTGTCTTTTTTATGTCTTTTTTGTTAATATGAAGGTTCTTTTAAAGAAGATTATAAATGAAATGGCAAATATATTTATTCAACTGTTGATAAATCTTAATATTTTAGTATTGTTAATTATTTATTATTTCACATTAAATTCAGCATATTTGCAGCATGAAATTTTATGCAGTACTGTGTTGACTCACTTATAAGTTGAGTCACACTGCAAACAACAAAGATCCTGATCTGCTGTAACATAATATGCCAACAGATCAGGGTCTGTGTTGTTTGTTCTACTGATTACTATTACTACTGACAAACTGCACAGACCCAGATCTGCTGGCATGGTGTGTGACAGCAGACCTGGGTCTTTGCAGTTTGCAATTGGACTCAACTTATAAGTGAGTATATACGGTATGTTTATATACAGAATACATACAGTATTTTATAATTATTACTGATATTTCTGTTATCATGGAACAAGGTTTTTGTGCATTTAGCTTCCCCTAAATTTGCAGCTTTCCATTCAAGAAAATCTTCAGATTTGCAATATGAAATGTAACTGCTTTATGTAAGTTTCATGTAAAATACAGTATTGTGTGCCTGAAAATTTTAATGACTAGCTTAAAAAACAAATCCTGCAAATTTAAGAAAAGAATTACAATTTAAAGAGTTTCAAGGAAATGTAAATAAGGTTTAAAATTGAACTTAACGTTTTAAATGAAAATTGCGTAGAAAACCATTTTCTTATGATGATGTTGCATTAAGTCCAGATGACTTTACAAATGTAAACATCTTGCCAGAAAACCCAAAGTTGTTTTCAAACTTATTATTATGTACCTGGTGTCTTTGTAATGTATAGTGAATGTAGATATCCTGTTAATAAGAAAAATGTACATATCTTTCGATACACTAAATAAACTATTACATAGTTATTAGCATTAAAAATTTAGAGAAATCCACTAACCCGAGGGTATTAATTTTCAGTCTGCAAGCCCAGGGCTTGTAAATTTTCTGTCAGATGAGTAGTTTTCTTATTTTCATTAGTCTGATGGCTACTTGATATGTGTCTTGCATTGTTTTGTGGGTATGACTAGAGAAGATTCAGCAGGATTAGTACATTTCTCAGTCAAAGAGACCATTTGGCCATAGAGAAATATTTGTTTAATTCTAGGCCTGTGTAATGTACCAGTAAAGGGACTTTCTCTTAAATTTGCATATAGAGGGCATACAGAAAGGAAGTGAAACTCATTTTTTCAAGAATGAATGTTCCAGCATGGACAAAATTGATAAGGACAATGCCACACAACTCTTTCAGCTCCAAACTATTGACATTTTTCAGCATTTTAAATATTTGATTCAAAAACTAAATTTAGAAAGTGATTATGTTTGGTTAAATGGTATACCAGTATTTAAGTATCTTTAAAAAATATTGTAGTGCATACAAGTAATGTGACTATGTATGTATGTATGTATGTATGTATGTATGTATGTATGTATGTATGAATGTATGTATGTGGGTATGTATGTATGTATGTATGTATGTATGTATGTATGTATGTATGTATATGTGTGTGTGTATGTATATATGTATTTGTGTGTGTATGTATGTATGTATGTATGTATGTATGTATGTGGGTATGTATGTATGTATGTATGTATTTATGTATGTATGTGGGTGGGTTTGTATGTATGTATGTGGGTATGTATGTATGTATGTATGTGGGTATGTATGTTTGTATGTATGTATGTATGTATGGGGACCAGAGGTGGACTAGCTACCCCATGGGAGTACGACTGCTACCCCGCCAGAGGTACTACCCCTCCCTGAACACCCTATACATCACGAGAGTTGAGTGACAGGTGGGGACCTGTCACTCAACTCTCACCTGTGGCTCCCAGTAGCTGTAGCATGCGCAGCGGCCACACCACGGGCAATGGCTTCAGCTGGCCGGCTAAACCAGGTTGAGGGTAGCCATTGGGTCTCAAACCCTCGACGATCTAGGTTTGTCTACCTAAGCATGTGAAGACTGGACCCGGCGGACTGCGCGGAGGAACCACCAGCTGGTCAAAGGGCAGAAAGGCGGTTACAGCAAGCAACGTGGAACGCGATTAGGGCACAGTGAGACACCATTAGACACTGCTGGCCATCCACTGCATCCCCCCTATCTCCAGCTGTCTCGACTTGTCTTGCCACTGGACCCAGATATGCGGGGATGAGAGAGTGAGGTCGACGAGTACGCAACTCCTCCTCACTGAAATCCAATTCTCACGCGCAAGTCATGACTTCACCAGATCATTTTCCCATTCCATCATCCTGCAAGTCCTGCGGCGACGGGGAAGTGGCGAAGCAGCAGGTGTGGATTCACTGGCAGCCATAGTAACAACCCTGCATGCAGGCGGCTCAGGCCATGGGGTCGTCTTCCTGTTACCGAAGTAGCATGGGAGTTCGGCAGCCACCTGAGCGTCCAAGCAGCCCTCTTCAGGACTACACTGCTCGCCTCCACAGCAAGAGGAAGGGACTAGAAAAGGTGTCCTAAACATTGTCTACTTCATCTTACCCTGGCCAGCTTACTGCGGCTGGCGGGGATCCCACTCCAGCAGTAAGAAAACAAAGAAACAGATCAAGGTGACAACTCTCACCCTAGGCGCATGGAACGTGCGCACACTCATGGATCGTGCTGGGACTGAAAGGCCTGAAAGACGGACTGCTTTGATTGCCAGAGAGCTGAACAGGTGCAAAGTCCAGATCGCAGCACTCAGCGAGACCCGATTTGCCGACGAAGGTCAACTGTCAGAGGTAAATGCAGGCTACACCTTCTTTTGGATTGGACGCAGCGAGGAAGAACGTTACGAGGCTGGAGTTGGGTTTGCCATCAAGTCCAACCTGGTCAACAAGACAGTCGGCCCACCTAAAGGCATCAACGATCGTCTGATGACCGTTTGACTGCCGCTTCCAGGAAAGTGATATGCCACACTAGTCAGCGCCTACGCCCCAACACTGACAAACCCTGATGAGATCAAGGACAAGTTCTACGATGAACTGAGATCCACTATTGCTGCCGTGCCCAGAACAGATAAACTCATCATCCTTGGTGACTTTAACGCCCAGGTTGGCGCAGATCACACCTCATGGGAAGGAGTGCTGGGAAAAAATGGGATTGGCAGCTGTAACAGCAATGGCCTCCTACTGCTGGAAACTTGTGCAGTGCACGAACTGGTCATCACTAACTCTGTCTTCCGCCTACCACTTCGCAACAAGACGTCATGGATGCACCCACGCTCCAAGCACTGGCATCTGCTTGACTACATCATAGTGCGACAGAAAGACAGGCAGGACGTCAGAGTGACGAAGGCTATGTGTGGAGCCAAGTGCTGGACTGACCACAGGCTGATCATCTCCAAACTTAACATCAGGATACAGCCTCCTAGACGTCCTCAAGGAAGCAAGATGCTGAAGTGACTGAAGGTCTCCAAGCTGAAAAATGATTCAGTGAAGCAGTCCCTTGCAGACGAACTAGACAACAAGCTGGAAGCCATCACTCCAGGCTCGCATGATGTAGAATCTGACTGGGCGTCCCTTCGGGATGTTGTCTACTCCACCGCCGCCGATGTGGTAGGCCCTACCACGCGCAAGCACCAGGACTGGTTCGATGATAATGATGATTGCATTCAAGAACTGCTCGACGAAAAACACCGCACACACAGAGCGCTGCTAAATGACCCGCACTCCACATCTAAGAAAGCTGCATTCGCCAATATCAGAAGAACAGTGCAGAGAGAGCTCCGACAGATGCAGGACACATGGCTGAGCAAGAAGGCGGACGAGATCCAGTCATATGCAGACCGCATTGACATGAAGAGGTTCAACGAGGTGCTCAAGACAATCTACGGTCCCACTAAATCAGGATCTTCCCCCCTCCTCAGTGCAGATGGGAACACGCTGATCACTGATAAGGAAGAGATTCTCAAGCGCTGGGCAGAACACTTCGACAGTGTCCTCAACCGGCCTTCCTCCATCAACGCTGGAGCCATCGCTCGCCTGCCCCAGGTCCTAACCAATGCTTCCCTCTTGGATTCGCCAAGTTTCACAGAAGTAGAGAAGGCAATTAAAAGTCTATCCAGTGGCAAAGCCTTGGGTTCTGACTCCATCCCAGTGGAAGTCTACGCAGCTGGTAGTCCCTGACTGACGCAGAAGCTTACTGACCTCTTCCAGTCTGTGTGGAACCAGGAGAAGATTCTGCAGGAGTTCAAAGACGCCTCTATTGTCCACCTCTACAAGTGGAAGGGGAATTGTCAAGCATGCAACAACCATCGCAGCATCTCCCTATTATCCATCGCAGGGAAGATACTGGCCAGAATTCTGCTAAATCGACTGACCGTCCACTTGGAGCAAGGCATGCTACCAGAGAGTCAGTACGGCTTCAGGCAGGATCGGGGCACTGTGGACATGATCTTCGCAACCAGGCAACTCCAGGAGAAATGCCAAGAGCAGAACGTCAGCCTCTACACCACTTTTGTGGACCTCACAAAGGCTTTTGACACTGTGAGTTGTGAAGGTCTGTGGAGGATCATGGCAAAGTTTGGATGCCCTGAGAAGTTCATCACCATGGTCAGACTGTTCCACGATGGCATGCTCACCAGAATACAGGATGATGGAGAGTTCTCCCTGCCCTTTCCAGTGACAAACGGTGTCAAGCAGGGCTGCGTTTTTGCCCCGACCCTGTTCAGCATGATGTTCACAGCGATGCTGACCGATGCTTTCCGTGAGGGTGACATTGGCATCGACATCCGGTTCAGGACTGATGGGAACATCTTCAACCTGAGAAGACTGCAGGCTAAGACCAAAGTCCAGGAAGACACCATCCGCGACTTCCTCTTTGCTGACAACTGCGCTTTGAATGCTGGTACTCAGTCTGACATGCAAGAAAGTATGGATCGGTTCTCCAAAGCCTGCACAGACTTCGGACTCACAATAAGTACGAAGAAGACCGAAATCATGTACCAGCCTGCACCCTCAGTCCCCTACACCGAACCCAGCATTACCATCGATGGACAGAAGCTCGCTGTTGCTGACAAGTTCATCTACCTTGGCAGCACCTTGTCGCGCACAGTCTCCATCGATGAAGAGGTCACTCTCAGGATTGCTCGTGCAAGTGCAGCCTTTGGCAGACTTCACAATACTGTGTGGAACAGAAGAGGAATCAGCCTGCCAACCAAGCTCAAGGTATACCATGCAGTAGTACTGCCCTCCCTCTTGTACGCCTGTGAGACATGGACGGTGTACAGTCACCATGCAAAACAGCTGAACTCCTTCCACATACGCTGCCTCAAGAAACTGCTGCACATCAAATAGCAGGACAAGACTCCTGACACAGAAGTCCTCCAGAGAGCAGAGATGACAAGCGTCTATGCCATGCTCAGAAGGTCACAACTCTGCTGGGCTGGTCATGTCTGCTGTATGCTTGATAAGCGCCTCCCAAAGAGACTGTTCTATGGGGAACTTGCTGAAGGCAAGCGTTCCCGAGGAGGCCAAAAGAAACGGTTCAAGGACATGCTCAAAGCCTCCATGAAGTCCTGTGGCATTGACCCAGACAGCTGGGAGCAGCTTGCCGAAGACCGCGCTGCCTGGCGTCACCAGATCAACTCGGGCGCAGCTGTATTTGAAGAGCACCGGATCAACGAGGCCAAGCAGAAATGCCAGCAGAGGAAGAGCAGAGCCAGTGCCGACCTTCAGTCCATCCAGCCCCCGGCAATTCCCTGTCCTCATTGCCCTAGTCTCTTGAGAGCACAGATTGGCCTCACCAGCCATCTGCGCACTCACAGACCAGCCCAGATCTGAAGTCATGGTTGTCTTCGAGACCGAAGGACGAACATCATCATTATCATCATCATCATGTATGTATGTATGTATGTATGTATGTATGTATGTATGTATGTGGGTGGGTTTGTATGTATGTATGTGGGTATGTATGTATGTATGTATGTATGTATGCTGGTGGGTTTGTATGTATGTATGCATGCATACATGCATGGATGGATGTGTGTGTGCACGTGTGCATGCATGCATGCATATGTATGTATGTATGTATGTATGTATGTATGTATGTGTGTATGTATGTGGGTATGTATGTATGGATGGATGTATGTATGTGGGTTTGTATGTATGTATGGATGGATGTATGTGTGTGTGCGTGTGTGTGTGTGTGTGTGTGTGTGCATGCGTGCATATGTATGTATGTATGTATGTATGTATGTATGTATGTATGTATGAATGTGTGTGTCAGTGCTTAAAAGCCACAATAATGACTACATGGTGCCAATTAGGAGTAAGGTTCTAAACATATAAAATTGAAGAATTGCAGAAAAAAAATTGCAAAGATAAACCCTTCTAAATAAATGTAAACATAAGTACTACATGAAAAATGATATATGGTAAGAAGGTTAAAAATCTCTTAAATTATATAAAATAAAATAAAATGGTAAAAAAATATAGTGTAATGAGATGATCATGGAAGACAACATTAAAGATTTTTTAATTCCTTATTACTTTTGATCTGTGTTTTTATTCATATATACCCCAAAAATGTGTAACAAAAAATATCATTTTTAGATGAGCAAAGAACTGTTTTACCATTTTTGAACATTTGTTCTTTAATTTATATTAAAAGTTCTTTTAAGAAAAAGATGCAGAAAATAATGAAGTGTGATGATTACCAGAACAAGTTTAATGAGGCACTTCACTAATGGAATATTTCTGTGAAGCATTTTAATTTGCAGTGAACTAAATGAAAAAACTGAGAACAGATTGTCATCATGGACATTGTGGTGTAAATTGTCACAGTTGATCTCAGTATTAAATGAATTAAAAAGCTTAATATAAATTACAGTCAGCCATTTTTCTTTTTTATGCATCCATTTGGACAGAACATTTTTATTTTAATGTGCCTCAAACAGGAAAAGCACTAATAGAAATGATTACTGTATTGTCAAAATTACTCAGTGCCAATTCAATCCATGAACTTGCTTAGCATTTACACAGGGGGAAAGCCCTCTCTGGCATTTTCGCAAGGAGGAATTTACTTTTCTAAAGGGGTGGGCGACAGTTTTAAATAAGAGCAGTATCTGTAAATAGACCCCTTATAGTATGTTTCTGCAAATGTGTATGCAATAGATAACTTTAAGTCAATAAAGATAAAACTTACAGTTGTTTATCTTCATTATTAGCACCATCATCTTAAGCCTTGGATGAAATTTGTCTGACTGCCGTCTCATAAATATGACAGAACAGAGAGGCCAGCTTAGGACAGATAGGAGATTTGCAAAATTTGGTCAGGAGTTTGGAATTTTAAAGAGGGATGATTTTCATTTAACCCAAATTTTAGCATGCAAATGGACAAAACTTGTGACTATTGAACAAATTTCCAATTTTTAATATTAAAATATGCAGATCTCATTTAAATGTCCATTTTAGAGCAGCAATTTCTTAGCTGTCATTATTGCATAGCTTTTACTTTTTTGTGCCAGGAAAACCCTTGACTGTTAGATGCGAGTACAGCCTTGCACATCGTCAATCCACTTGTGCACCTTGAATGCCTATGGTCAAGAACAGTGGTCTTTTTTAAGGACACCATGTTAATGGATGTGTTGTAGATCATGACCAGGGAAAAATTGCTTTTTGCATGTGTTTTATCATATTCTGGTCTTCCTTTCAACATCTTTACATTTCAGTGCTACATTCATCTGTTCTTTATCCTGTTTATATGCTGGTCACCCCTGCCACATTTTAGAAATTAGTTTTGGAAGGGACCTTCTAGGTTACCACATTGTATCCCACTGTATACAAACAGGGAGTTTCATGTGTGACATAATAACATATTGTCATTATGTTTTGTTCTCTTTCAGGAAATGTTTTATTCAGAGAACAGTGTTAGGTTGGTCTGTGGGAAATTGTGGCCATATTAAGGGCCCTTGCGACAGTAACCCAGACAGCCTCACATGTTCAAAATAAACATGAAAGAATCTTTGTGCATTTTGCAAAATATGGTCTAATTAAATCTGGTTTCTGATTCGAGACATACCTATACAGGATGGAGGAAACGCCAATCCCCATAATTTTTTTCTTCAAGTTTCTCTCATGCAGAACCTCAAGTCGCCAGCTGCATGGTGACTAGTTTTTCATTTCAGAAAAAAAAACAGGAAGTAAGGTGAACATCCCTCACATTCAGAGTAGTGTGTTGCTCCCATCCACAGGGAAGCATGTCATGTCTTCCATTCGAGTACCACACCTTGTTGAGTGACAATTCAGATGAACTTGGTTCTGACATGTCTATTTTGGCTGAACAGTCACTGACCAGTTTAGTCATCTGTTACTGTCTCACAGGTGACCTGTCACTGGCCACTGGGTACCAGTCACCTGTCAGTTCATCAGGGTAACTGGTCACTGACTGTTGACCAGTGACAGGTTAGCACATACCAGTTACTGGTCAGATCATGCCAGTCATCGGTCACTGATCCTTCATTACTCATAGGCATGGTATGGAGATAGGGTTTGCATTGAGTTCCCCCATTTGCCCCGCCACCATCACACCCTGTTGCAGGATTGGGAGTCTGCCCTAGTTAGGACTAGGGAAGGGGATTGGATCAGTATCCCCCTTTCCTATTATCCCAATGAATTCTTATGGGATGTTGGGTCCTCCATGTCAGGGTAATTGTTCCTTTATGCCTCTATGGGATACTGGACACTGGACCTACAATTGAGGTAATGTCGTGACTCATGTACCACATCACCTCCTCATCAGATGGCATCATCCAGGAAGGTTGGAGCCATTTATCTTCATCCAGGAAAGCCACACAATCTCATCTTCCAACTGAAACTTCTGTAGGTGCTCATCTGGACCTCTTTTCAAGGGTTTGGTCAAGCATCACAGATAGTGGATTGACAGCTCACTGACATCTCACCTCTGTACTACACCTATCAGGTGTAAATTACACTCAACTCTACAGGTTCAAGTGGGATCTACCTGGCCAGTTGATAGATTACTATCACCTTATTAGAAAGCAATTTAGGTAAAAATCAAAGACTTCACATTAGCACAAGCTTTCATGTAAGTGTTGAAAGCTTGGAAGAGATAATAATTAAGAGAAAAATCATGGCAACATGCAGTGTTGTGGCAGATTTCTAGTTTTTACAGATTTTCTTTGAACAGTTATTGCTTTGTGAAAAACTTTGATAGAGAGGAGTTAAAACTTCATATTCCCAAAAGTCACATTTTTGTGGATTTCATTGCTGCTTAGTATTCATATGATGATTTTAAGACTGAATACTTTATTCTTTGGCAAAAAATAGGACCCCATCCCTTAAACAAGAATCAAAGTACTCAAATTTTTAAAAATATTTTTGGTGAAACATCAAAAATTAATACCAAGGAAAATAAATGAATTCGTTGTTTGACTTGTCATATCTATATTTAGTTGACTCTGCCACCACTCCACCCACCTGTCTTCTGTAAATAATCCATCTTGTCATGACCCACATGTATGTCCAATTGACCCTGCCACCTCTCTCCTACCTGTTTGCTACACCAAATGTAAATCATCAGCTACATGTATGGTTGACTCTGCTGCCACTCCAGGACACGCGGTACTAATTGTATGGAAAAATGGGAACCAGCCTGGAAATGGGTGAACATAAAATAGAGTATATATGGGTTTGGCTTGCCAGGATTGGTTAATAATGTAAGTTATGTTTTAGGAAAAAAAAACTTTTGAGAGCTTATCCTTGTTGTAAGTGAAAAAAAGAGACACTGTTTTATTGATGGAATTTCAGTCCTTTAACAGTCTTGAGTTTGGAACACTCATTACTAAAATTAGCACCTGACTCTTTGGTGCAGGATTGAAAGCACATGTTTCAGTCACATGCAGGTCCAGAAAATGCCATGGCTCATATGCTTTTCTCTACACAGAAGCTGACATCTAGGTTTCAACTATACTGATAATATAGGTTTGATCATGAGCACTCAGAAATTTGAAGTTACTGAATTTTAATATCATGGTGTTTGCATAGGTTTACTATGGGAACTGAATTAGTATTGTGAGTCCTCCACTCACTTATCTGCTGCAAGTAATACTGTATATCTTGGCATCATCTACATGTATGTCCAGTTGACCCTGCCACTGCTCCACTTAAGAGCTTACTTATCAGTGTAAACAGTGATTGCCAATAAGACCTAATTAAATGTACACCTCCTGCCTTCTCATTAGCAAACACCATCATACACAATTATATATCTTACAGTTGACAATTACATCATTATGAAGTAGTATGAATGCCAAGTGTATGACAATTACATCATTATGAACTAGTACGAATGCCAAGTATACAATTGGCATCATTATGAATTAGCATGAAGGCCAAGTGTATGACATTTATATCATTATGAATTAGTATGAATGCCAAGTATACAATTACATCATTATGACTTATTATGAATGCCAAGTGTGTGACAATTACATCATTATGAATTAGTATGAATGCCAAGTATACGACAATTACATCATTATGAATTACTATGAATGCCAAGTATACAACAATTACATCATTATGAATTATTATGAATGCCAAGTATATGATAATTACCATACATCACTATGAATTATTATGAATGCCAAGTATATGACAGTTACATCATTATGACTTATGAATACCAAGTGTATGACAATTACATCATTATGAATTAGTATGAATGCCAAGTATACAACAATTACATCATCATGAATTATTATGAATGCCAAGTTTATGACAATTATATCATTATGAATTACTATGAATGCCAAGTATATGACAATCACATCATTATGAATTAGTATGAATGCCAAGTATATGACAATTACATCATTAGGAATTACAACAATTACTGTACATTATGAATTAGTATGAATGCCAAGTATATGACAATTACATCATTATGAATTATTATGAATACCAAGTTTATGACAATTACATCATCATGAATTAGTATGAATGCCAAATATGACAATTACATCATCATGAATTAGTATGAATGCCAAATATATGACAATTACATCATCATGAATTAGTATGAATGCCAAGTATATGACAATTACATTATGAATTATTATGAATGGCAAGTATATGACAATTATATAATTATGAATTAGTATGAATGCCAAGTATATGACAATTGCATCATTAGGAATTACATGTAGTATGAATGCCAAGTATGTGACAACTACATCATGAATTAGTATGAATGCCAAGTATACGACAATTACATTATCATGAATTAGTATGAATGCCAAGTATAAATATAAAAATGAATATGCTAATTATGTAGGAGGAGTTAATGGTTTTTGTGATATGGTGAGTTAGATTTCACATGCATAAAAAATACCTCAATCAGAAGATGATATAACTTGAAATACCTCAATCAGAAGATGATATAACTTGAAATACCTCAATCAGAAGATGATATAACTTGAAATACCTCAATCAGAAGATGATATAACTTGAAATACCTCAATCAGAAGATGATATAACTTTAAATTTCTGTTGGATCTGATGTATTTTTCTTTCTTCAAATTTATTGGTTTTAAAATGAAATTTTACTGCAGCTTGCTTAAAATTTATCATCAGAGACCTATAATCAAGTAAAAAAAATTTTTGTCACTTTGTTTTGTATTTTATGACTGAAAGGTTAACTCTTTTACTTCCTACAAAGTTTGGGCTCATGAATCAATGGACACTAATAGGAAGACAGCCCAGATAAGCAAGATTTTGACGCAAGAAAAGCAAATGATGAATAGTGAGAGGACTCCTAGTGTCATATATAACGCTGAGATAAATTTGAAATTGGCTAGACCTTGGATCTTTTCAATTATGTAATAAAAGTCAGCTGTTTGTGTGGATTGGAATTGGACTGTGTCAGAGATGCTTGGATATAAATACTCCATGGAGATATATTGTAACAGTTTATCTTCTCTCATTGGAATTGATAGTTTAAATTTCTGTTAATAGCATTAACCAGTCTTGATCTGCCAGGAAGTGTTTGTGCCACTATCCAATTCACTGGAGAAGAACTTGCTGCATATGCTGATATTCCTGTACCAAAATATACTATCTTATTTAAGGCTTTCACTATTGAGCTTTGTCCGATACACAGTTTTAAAAAGTGTCATCATCCCTGTGTTTATGAAAGCAAAAATACACTATATATGAAGCAGATTATAGGTTTCAATCCTTTTTAGCTCACCTGGTCATCAGATATGGCCCTGCAGCTGTCATGGCATCTGTCATTCCTTGTCTATGCATCTGTCAATGATTGTTATTTTCTACTTCTTCTCAAAAACCACCATTCCAGTTTCAACTAAACTTGGTCGATAGGATCTTGGCATGAAGGCCTTTTAAGTATGTGCAAATGATTTCATCTGGCAAGAGATATGGACGCTTTTACTTAAAAAAATAGAAAATCCATTAAATAATTTCTCAAACACTGCAGAACAAATATGAGAGAGAGCATCCTGACATAGAGGGATTTCGGTTCTTGTAAATGATGCCAATCCACTATCAAATATCACAACCATTGCTAACAGTAGAAAACTTTCAAAACAACATCTAAAAAATCATTCAGCAGAATTTACCAAATGTGACAAGGTTTTCAGATTTGTGCAAAAGGATGCATATCCACCATAAAATATGGCCACCAATGCTAAAAATAAAAATAAAAAACTTCAAAAGACTGCTTCTTAAAACCTGGTTATGAGAATTTGACCAAAAATCTGATAGCATCCTGGCATTGAGGGCTTTCAAATTTAAATAAATACATGACCACTATTACTAAACTGAGAAAATCCTTTAAACTACTTCCTAAGAACCACTCAGAATAATTTGGCAAAATATAACAGCATATTCGAATAAAGTGCTAAAGTTAAAATTATTCTGATCCACAATCAAATATATCTGCTGGTTACACAAATAGAAAAACCTTCAGTAAGTTATTACCACAACTACTAGCAGAATTAGACCAAATTAGACTGAAGGCAGTCTAGTTTAAAGGCCATTATGAAAAAACATTATGCAGATCCATCATCATGTATGGTTGATGTTACCAAAAATTTAAACATATAAACAACTTTATATGATAGAAAAGCATGGCAGAGTTATTATCCTGCCACTGAAGCCTTTCAATAGTAGGCAAATAATGCTGATGAACCATCAGAGATGGAGGAAGAAAGTAAAAAAAAAAAATGCCGAACCAACCTTGACAGTTGTTTTCATAGCATATGTAGTCTGCCATATTGAAAGAAATTCAACAGAAAGTAGCCTGCTGACCCATATTTCATTGCTAACTTCTCTTGCATTTGACTATTAGGTCTCTTGTATTTGACTATTAGGTCTCATGTATTTGACTATTAGGCACATGTCAGCCAGGTGCAAGGTGCAAAAGATCACCCCACATGTCCTCGAGTCAAATTTGTCTAGGAGAGCAATGGTCCATATGTGCTTGTGAGTGGATAACTAATTTGTTTAAATATTCCTGTAAAAATTTGTAAAACTTTATATCTTTTGGTAAATGTTATTTTAGTTACACCGGTTCATTTCCACAACAATTTAATTCATAGAAAAACTCTGCAGACAGAGCTAATACAGTGTTTTCTGGAATGGTGGCATAAGTATCAACATTCATTGATGTAAATATTCTACCAAATCACGTCAACAATTCATAGTTTCCAATGCCAAACGAGATAATTTTTTGCCTTACAAAAGATTTAATCCACATATATATTTAAAAAAGTTGAATTGAACAATTTTATTTAGATTATTTCATCAGCCACCTGAATAATTTTACAGTTATTATGTCAGTTAATTTCTGTCTTTGATACCACAATTCTGTGTCCTGCTTTGGTACATCTGGCTAACCAGGAAGAGAAGACAGAACACCAAAGTGTAAAACGCGATTACTTCTTTATGAAACCCCAAACAGTCTGAGTGATGATTGAGATTCCATTGTGCCAGGATGTGCAAAAAATTACTCAAATACTGTGCATATTTTATATTCATGAAAGAATATCAAAGGTCTCATTTTATCTTCATCTTTTAACCTTATTGGAACTTTTTTATCCTCCACCATGACAGTTGTAGGGGTCTATAGTGTTACCCTTGTCTTTTGATTACTCACACCTTGGTTAAATTGAGAGTCAAGGTCATTTCCTTCTTTATAATGGGGCATCCATGTTCCTTGAACAAATACATTGTATCTGAGTTTTATTTTGCTTATAATTTTTTTCTCAAATCACTTCCAGTTGTAAAGTATAATAAATTTTGTTTTTGTTTGATTTTATTTGTTATAGTGGCACTTGTAAGATATTATTGGCTATATCATTCCAAAAATTTTGAGGAAAGTACATTTCCCAAGGACACACCGAGGCAGCTAAACCTGCACCGCTTGGATCGTGAGTCTGATGCTTTACCTAGCTAACAGGGCTCACATATTGCTTTTTCAAGGATGCGCAATTGCATGAATTCCCATTGAATTAAATCCTCTTTCAAATCATTCAGCGTGTGAATATCGTGCTCAGTTGATTTGCAGTAGGTGTAACCAAAACTCTAAATAGTCATTAAAATTAAGAAAGCATAATGTGATATGTTAGCTTAACTTCTAAATTAACTGCTTATTAAGTGACTTTTAGCAGTTGATAAGTGAGGCATTTTAACTGATTATCTAGTCTTGTTATTAAAAGTTTTTTGCCAACTGCACTTATAGGTTGGCAGATATGCAGTTATTGGTATTCAGTGGTAATGTCTCTACTGTTAAATGTAGTTGATGGTATTTGTTGGTAATATTTAGCTGTTAAATGTAGTTGTTGATATTAAGTGGTAATGTCTGCTGTTAAATGCTGTTGTTGATGCTGATAAATGCAGTTGTTGGTATTTGGTAGTAATGTCACTGCTGTTGCATACATTTGTTGGTATAGTTGTTGGTATTCAGTGGAAAAATGTCCCTGCTGTTACATAGTTATATTGCGTATGTTTTATTATCATAACACATGATCAGTGCTGCTGTGCAGATAATGAACATAAACAAGTGCAAGTTGTATATTTATTCATTAAAAGTTATTTATGACTTGTGTTTGTTGAAACATATTCAGTTGTCTTTCTGTTCATAGATAATGTTCTTGTTTGAAACTGCTCCCTTTAAAGATTGAAAATCCCATTTTATGCCAATAATCCCCACTCAGTCTCAAAATCCTGAATTAATCACTGATGGTTTGAGTAAAGGCAGCTATGGAACAAGTGTTTCCAGCATTGCGTTCATCCCAAGGGACAAGCTGTTCCAGAATTTTATGTTGGGCCCACTGAGACCTCATGTTCAGCTGTAGTTTAAGTTTCATATTCTAAGAAGAAATTTTTATGCATAATTTAATTTAATTTTGTCTTGGGGAGAGTAACTGAACTATACAAAACTAGATCATTCTCATCTCATTTGTGACCTTCAATACAGCATTCCATGAGACTATCAAATTTGTGTAGCTGTAGGGCAGTCTTCTTGGAAAGGTTAGTGTCCATTTCAAAATTTAGGTTGCCAAGCCCAAGTAAACTGGTCACTTTTGACAACGAGGGCAGAAATTAAATTAGTGGGGAATTAATGATGGAAGGAGAAAAAAAGTGAAGATTTTGGTTAAGTCAAAAAGTGTAATGTTAAAACTTTAATAGTGTACCAAGATTTATATGTCAGCAGTCATCATCAGCTTCATTTCAGTCCTGTCATTTAAAATTCACAGTTTGATGTTCTCTAAACCATCTCTCTACATGTTGCCTAGCCTCGAATTTACTGAGTAAAAGAACCTTGACCTCTATTTTCTTCTATACGATGATTTTAAAAAAAAAAAAAATACTTAGTACTGTATTTAGCCTGTCTAGACTGACAGTTATTGTACTTCCAGCCATACATTTTCAGTATTTGTCTCCATGTCTGCATTTTTCAGAACCCATACCATTAGCATAGGTCACATCTTAGACTGGATACTTGAAATGGACTTAAGCCATATTAGGCATTTGTCAAGATGGTGACGTAATATATAGGAACCAACAGCCTCACAACTGAATAGGGATTATGCTGTGAATTAAAATTGCAGAATGTTTCTAGTGTAAATCATGGTACATGGTTGTAAGGGTGCAAATTTCTGTCGATCTATGAAGAGCACATTAATTTGGGCAGGTGAACGATTAATTAGATTTATGGGGACCAGCGTATGTTAAAACACCATAATGCAGAGATTGTTAATGGTGGTGTCATGAGAGAAGTGATTCTTAATTAAGCATTCATTTATTTAACAAGCCAGACAGACTAGGAGGATAGGGCTAATTTTGATCTTGCATTGGAATTGTCAGATTTGAAATTTTCCAGAATTAGTTATTGGGGAAACTAGAGGTCACACAATTTGGCGCCTAGTTATTAAAGGCGGGAGAGATATTTAATCCAGATTGGTTATGCTAAATAAGGGGCATGATTCCCCCACAAAATTCTTGGTTTTAATATGTCCCGTTGCCAAATTTATAGTCAGTCTACGCTTTTCTGCAAGAGAAAACAAATGTAGGAGACTCCGAGTTTGAATTTAGAAAAAGTTCACTCGTAAAATAATTATCCAAGAGATCGGATGTCTGGAAAGTTGACGGACACGATTTTGGCGGTAGAAGATAGTGAAGCTTGAAAGCAGGGTGAAATAGCTCCACGGGACGTATCCACGTACCTACCTATTGAAGTATCTACGTATCACGTACTTACATATCCACCTACCCACACAAAGTTCAAGGGCCAAAAGAGGCAAGACAATAAAGAGTTTGGAGAAGGAAAAAGTGGAAAGGACCAAGATGAACAGTCACAGAAAAGTTGGAGAACAGTCACAGTGAATTTGGAATGAACCAGAAATAATCAGGTTATGAAGTTGTACAAGGCAATGATTTCGATTGTTCACTCGATTCTAATTCTGTCATTTAAAACAGATTGGCTATTTATATAAGTATATTTATGTTTGAAATTCGGTGGATGGTTTATTTCAAAAAGAAGTTTATCTTCCTAATGTAATGCATTGTCATGGTTGTTTATGTAATTGATTAAATTGTCATTTTCATGTACGGGGGCTCATGTCATTCTGTTTGATATATCTGCTCAGATCTCCATCCATTCCACCTATAAGTTTCACACTTTATATTGATATTTACTCGATCTGGGCAATAACACCAAAGGCAATCACCCTCTAGATAACGATAACCAAATTTCCATTACAACCCACCCCCAACAAAGTGGGGTACGTAGCAATGGTGTATACTTTTCATCAGAAATTGTTGATGTCATTTTCTAGTTTCCAGTTATGATTCGGAAGGTTGACAGATGGTGACCATGAAGCTTCAGACAGATGGTACACCTGCACTATTCCTGGAACTTTTTCATTTTGTGTGCCCTTTTTTATGGGCATGGGCCCTCCTGGTGCAGCATGGAATCATCCCTTCGACTTTTTTGACTTTCGTTCAGTCACTTCTAACAATTTCATTTATTTCAGACAATTTACCAGTTTCTGCAAAAGATCATTAAATTTTGTATTTATGAAATGACATCGCAGGTTTCCCTGGGCTTGGTTACTGATTATAGGACTATATCAAAATGACAATTTTTTATGAGCAACTATAGAATAACCCACTCTTGAGCTGGTCTGCACATGGTGTATTTTTCCAGACACTTATGCAGTAATATTGATTGATTGCAGATTTTGACAGATGAAGAATTCTAAAATTGTGAAATAGCTGCGAAGATCAGAAAAATCATTCTGAGACGGAAAAAGAACCATGCTTTGGATTGAATAGTTAAATGACCAACTGTCAATCAAGTACCTGTATACCACCTAATAAACTGAATTACGAAATGGCCAAGTTCCAGTCAAGTACCTATATAGCACCTAATAAACTGAATTACTAAACAGCCAAAGTCTGATTATATTGAACAATTTCTTTCCACAAAAATTACAGCAAGAATCAAATGTTAGACAACTTTATTTGCAACATTTTCTAAATAAAACACACTGAACAGAATTTGAATAAATTTGATGCAAACTATTTTGGTATGAACCCATTTAATAATTGTTGAAGTAATGCAGATTTGCTATCAAATACAACTGCAATTACTTAAATGAATTTTTTTAAGGAAATGATTTCGCAAAAACTGCTTTCCAGAACATGACCTTTTTTGAACAAAAGCATCCAGGCACGGAAGTCTTTTTAGATTTTTCAAATGATTCTGATCTGCTGTCAGATATGGCTGCTATCACTAAAAATAGGAAACCATTGAATGAGTTCAGAAAAACCACTCAACAGAATTTGACAAAATTTGATGAAAAGCATCTTGGCTTAGATTTCTTTCAGTTTTATACAAAAATGATACTGACTCACAGCTACAAAAAATAGAAAAACCACAACACATCTTCTTTTCCAAAACCACTCAACTAAATTTGACCAAATTTGAAAGCACTCAGTTCACGGGTGTCTTAAAAATTTGTTCAGATTCTATTGATCCTCCATCAAGTATGGCTGCTGCTACGTAAAATGGAATCAAAACTTTAAACAATATCTCATAGACTGCTGAACAATATTTGAGATTTGCTGGAAAACATCCTGGCCTAGATGGCTTTCAGTTTTAAAAATGATAAAGATCCATTATCAAATATGGCCACCATTACTAAAAATAGAATAACCAAAAAATGGCTCCTGAAAAGACTGCTCAACAGAACATGGCCAAATTTGACAGAAAGCATACAGGCATGAAGACCCTTTAAATGTATACAAATGGTGAGTCTGCCATAAAAAATTGACTGTTATTACTAAGCATATACAAATATTTAAACTTCTCCAAAACTATTGAAATAGAATGTGACTAAACTTTATAGAAAGTATCCTGTACATGCCAGCTTGCCTATTAAATCAGTAAAGTAACCTATGACCAGGATGATTGATATTCAAAGGTTAGTGATTACATAGTTCTCTTGCTTGCAGAAAAAAATCAAATCAGATTTGTAAAAATAATTTTAAAATACATGAAGCATAAATTTCAATTAAACAAGGCCAATAAATGAGCAAAATAATACACCTTTAAGATTTTTAACATAGCTTTAACAATATAAGCCATATTGCTACAATATCTGCAGTGTGGCAGTTTATAATGATGTCTAGCACTGGGATCTCATGTGGCATCATGTCCCACCTAGTCACATTATTCTGAGTCACCAGGCCGACCATTCCTAACACTAACTTGTAAGTGCTGAGCACCAAGTGAGGCAGCTGCTGGTACCATTTTTATAGTCTTGTTATGACCTGGCTGGGGTTGAAACTCATGACCTCCCACATCCGAGGCAGATGCTCTAACCACTTAGGCCACCAGATCAGTCTATATTTTGTTTATAAGCAGGATACAAGGAAGTTAGAAAACTTCGTAGTTAGTCCACCTTATTAAGTAAAGGAAATTAGAATCCTTACTTTCCAAGCCCACCCAGTAAATAAGATGAACTCCTGCATTGGAGATTATGATTTTAAAAAAAACTTGTATCCGAAATCAGGCTTTGCTCAATAAAACAAGGTTTTGATGCACACCAATAACCAGTAAGATACCTTGCTCTCATTGCCAAAAAATCAAAACAAAACATTCAAAAGCTTTAAAATGGTATTGTTGTATTAAAGTGCATAAGAAATTTTCTTTTGTTTTTAATGTTATCACATGTGTATGCATTATTTTATGGCATCTATTTTCAGTGCAATTAGTCACAAAATATTTTCAGATTTACATTTTGCAATTGTAGAATTTAAGTAGACTACCACAAAACAATATGCTTTTATCCTGAAACACTTCCATATTTAATTACTGTGAGCAGATAAAACCATAGCCTTAAAAAAAATGTCCTATCACAATGGTCATGCCCATTTCCCCCTTGGACATTTCTTCTGTAAAAGTCATGTTTTATAGAGTCATCAGCTTTCCAGTTAATTGCCAGGTGTTTTCTAATCAGATTGTGAAGGGTTGTTTGAATGTATTGACTGTGAATAAAGTTCTTAATTTCCAAGGAAAGACATTATTTAGGCAAAGATATGTCATGAAAATTGATGTGTAAACATGTCTTATCTGGCTTATATTTATTGTACCCAAGTCAGTCATCATTGTAACTTTCAATCGGCTAATGTCCCCACTGGTATTTTAAGAATTTGAATAAAGCAGCAATATTGCTTTGAAATTCTTCCTTGGGGCATATACTCATTCTTACAGTTAGCTCTCCATTTTTGGTGTCACTGGGTGGGTTGGATGTATTGATCACTCTACATAATTCATTCATCAGAAAAGCTTTTTAAAAATCAAATTTGACTGATACTACTGAATATAAGTCTTTGGACACCCTAGAAGTTGGGACAGCTTTAATTATTTGCAAAAAATAAGATTTTGCATGCTTCACAAAAGTTGGGAGATAAAATCATACTGTTTTAATCAAGTTGGGGACACATGAACCTTCTTGTTTTGTATTTTTCCAACTTGCTTATAGGTGTATTCTTTCGATTGCAATGTTTGCATTCCTGACGTACCAGTTGTTAAGGGACTGCTCACATCACTCATTAATGGTTATTTTGTTATTTTTTATAACTTAGGCTGATACTAATTGCTTAAGAAACCAAAAAAGTTTGAATCCATTATTTTCTTATTTATATTTTAAATATGTATAATTTTATTTGATGCTGTCAAGCAGTATTGTAACGAATAAACAAGACTCAAGTTTTCAATTGTCACTTTAAAATTGCCAGTCGTGAATTGCTGCCTGTCATGAATCACCAGTAATTGTAATGTTTTCTGCCATGAAAACTGAAAAGCCTACACTTGTTGAAACGTGGTAGAAGTAGAGTGTAAGGCCAGTTTAACATCTTTCCATGAGTGACTGCTATTGATAGGTTTGACTATGGATCTAATGGTTGGAATTGAACCTTCAATCTCATCGTCATGGGTTCAATACATTGACCACTGAACCACCACCACCACTGGGTTTAATCTCAGTGGTTGACAAGTAATGACCCCAATGGGTCAAGGACCAACCAAGGAATATATTTTAAGGGTGGGACCATGAACAGTTTTTGTTAAGACCAGGGGCTTTTCCAGGATGCAGTGAGAAAGACTAAGGGGTCTGTGCTGGTTGCATTAAATGACAATCTTTCCATGTAAGGAAAATGTATATCATATTTTCTGAATTTTTTAAAAAACAAAATAAATATTGCTTTTTTCTATCTGGAAACATGCCAGAAATTTTCATTACAATTTTCATTTGTCTGAAAACAAACAAATGAAAACTTAATCCCAAGTAAACAAAGCCACAGATACAATACTGGACTATAAAGCAGACTAATCACATTAGTGACTGAAAACAATGATCTTACGTGCCGTTTTTCATCTCTGGTGGTCTAGTGGTTAGAATGTCCACCCTGGATGTGGTAGGTTGTGGGTTTGAACCCTGGCTGAGTCATACCAGAAACTTATAAAATGGTACTAGCAGCCGTCTTGCTAGGTGCTCAGCATTAAGAGGTTAGTGTTAAGACTGGTTGGCCTGGTGTCAGGATAATGTGACTGGGTGGGACATCATGCTACATGCCTGCAGCATGATGCCCCAGTGCTAGACATCACTATAAGCTGCCACACTGCAGACATTGTAGCGATATGACTGAAAAATTGTTAAAGCTATGTTAAAAATACAAATCACGCACATACAAACACCGTTTTTCATCTGTTTTGGTTTAGAACACAAGCAAAAGCAAGCATAATAAAAACTTTGATGTTAAGGAAAATAATCAGCCATGATTTAATTTCTATGTGTATGGTCAACAAGGAAGATAAAAGACTTCAGCGTTAATAGACAGTGCAGTAACTAAGTGCTCCAAACATTTCTTTCCATACATGTACAAATTTGCATTTACTTGCTAACATGTCATATAAAAGGTGAGCAGTTGTTGGCAGTCCCTTGTTCAAGTTGTTGGAGTTGTTGGCAGTCCCTTGTTCAAGCTGTTGGACTTATTTGCAGTCCCTTGTTCAAGCTGTTGGACTTGGCAGTCCCTTGTTCAAACTGTTGGACTTGTTGACAGTCCCTTGTTTAAGCTGTTGGACTCATTAGTCCTGCTATCACAAACACTGCATGCAATTGCCATTTTGAATTTTTAATTCCAATGTGAACATTTTGGTTGCAACTTGGAGTGCTCTTCAGTGACTTCTGTATATTTATTTATGTGATCTCTTACTATACCCTCGATGATAATAATAATAATAATAATAATAATAATAATAATAATAATAATAATAATAATTATTATTATTATTATTATTATTATTATTGATGGTAACTTAATTAGTAACAAAATGGAACTAATCTACCTTGAGAACAGAGTGCAGTCAATCGTTACCAATCTCATGCATGTTCACATACATTAGTAATGTACACAGAAATTATATAACCTGACTAATTACTAGATATATAAATTGTAAACACACAACAGATGAAGTTACTATCAGTCTTCACTAGTCAAAGTTAAGCTCTTTCATATCACATACCGATATATATATTTATGTACTAAAAGTAACTAAAGGAGGTGAGTATGCCTTGTGTTAATTATGATTTAGATTTCATCCATTTAATACACTTATGATGAAAAGCTGATATGCTCGAAGATTCTTTGATTTCTTTTGGGATATTATTCCATATAATGGCCCCAGGGTATTGAAATAATTCTTTCTTTGGTTTTGGAATTGGCAAGTGCTTGTCTCTCTTTGATGTAAGGTTTGGAGGTGCGGCTAGTTTCTCAGCATTTAACATTATTTTTTAAGTAAACTGGAACAGACTTAACAGAAACTTTTATACATTAGTTTGGCTTTCCATAGATGAAGTTCTTCAAAAGATAGGATGTTTAAAATATCCATTGTCTCTATAATGTTTCCAGGTTGCCCATCTTGTATTATTGCACAGGCTCATCTTTGTAGCTGAAATTTTTTCTTACTATTAACATCAGAAATATTTCCAGTATGATACTACAATTGTCAAAATGAGGCTGAAATGTTGGTTTTGTGAAAAGTGACATGGGACTGTTTTGGAATGATGTTCTTTTTTTCTCATAATAGACAAAGATAGAAATTTGTTTTTGTAATCAGACTAAAATGATCAGACCAAAGTAAATTATTGTCAACAAGAGTACCATGAATTTTGTCTTGGAAACCATTTAAAGTTTTTCATTATTATAGGAAAGGCTCAAGTCATCTGACCTTCATTTTGCTTTTGTTTCCATGTTGTTATTAATGAAACCTTTGTTTTTAGCTGTATTTACAATCTTGCCATTCCCCAAATACCATATTTTAAGCTTCTTGATGCAATTTGAAGATTATTTTCTAATTCATATTTGCAGCAGTTTTTATTGGCAGAAGGGACGGTCACTAAAAACACATTTTGTTGTATTATTTTTTCAATCAGTATGGAGTTGTTTTCAATTCATTGTACTATAATTTAGCCATTTCAAGAAAACTGCATGACCTAAATAAAGTCTATCACCAAATGTAAGTACCCATTAATGGATGTGTTTATCAAGTTCTGTAGACATCATTGGCTAGATTCTTTCAGACAAGGAAGCTACAAAAATGATTTACAAGACAGTCCCTTGTATGTTAGTTATTTAATCAATATACGATGTGATCAGAAACATTATATTGGTCTGTACTAGATGTTTATAGTGATTCCGATCCTATCACTTGTTAAATCACAAGGTATTGGCAAGAATAAAAAGAACACTTAAGATCTAGCAAGGAAATTACTAGTAAGTTTTGCTACCATTTTATTAATGTTAACAATGTGTGTTGAAAAGTCAGCGATATAAACATTAAAGCCCAAACAAGCAGTTCCAAATATTGGTAACTGTAGTGTAGGATATTAGCAGTAAATTGGTTGTCTGTGGAGGTATAATACAAAATATTAAAATTTTTCTTTCGCCATTATGATTTCCAGCAATCTCAATTTTTTTTAAGCCATGCCCACCTGCACTACTTTTCTGTATACACTCAGTGAGGACAATATTTAGAATCTAGGATCACTCAAAAGTCTGACTTCTTACATAAGATTTTAATCACGAACCAAATAAAGCACCTTTTTTAAAATAAATGAGATATCTTTGCTGATGCTACAAGTAAAATGCACTTTAAATGAATAAATAAAAAATCATCTGCTGATACATCTTCCTTATTTTGATGCTACCCTATGTTGATGCAATGTCATAAACTCACAGGTGTCAGAGAACATGTCTCCCATTAACATCATAGCCACAATATTTGTTTACTTTATATAACACTTAGTCACACACAGACATAATTATTTGTCAAAATTCTGAATATTGTCACCTGCAAAATTGAGCAAAGATACATACCATGAAGAAACAACTGTATTTCACTTTCTTTTTTCCAATCTGTAAGTCCTCATAAAACTCCTTATCAGTTATTCTGATGGGGAAAATGAACTTCCTGCCATAACAAGCATCCAGTTTGCTACTCAACATTTGTTAGCCATGCAACTAATTAAGGACTGACTGTTTATTTTTCTAAATTCAACAAAAGCTTTAACCTAAAAATTCTGTGCAAACTGTATGATCCGCAAAGAAATAGACATCTGTGAGGTGCATTAAAATGGGTGACATAATACACGATCTTTGCAACAAGGGGTTGTCTGCATCAAAGCTTGCTATGAAGAATAGGAGGAAATATATCATTGTTATTTGTTATCCAAACATTGGCAAAATAACTACTGTTTCTAAAGCGATGAGAGATATAACTAAGAAAGAAGTATATTTCTGAGGAGGTGAAAGTAAGTGCTTAAGTGTGTCAAAACTGGGGAGTTCAGGATCGCTTGATGTGGTCACTGGGGAGTTCAGGATCGCTTGATGTGGTCACTGGGGAGTTCAGGATCGCTTGATGTGGTCACTGCAATGAAAGTTCAGTAAGAAGCTACAACAGAGACTGTTCGTCATCTCCGAAGCAGAAGATTAGTGATTTCTTGATAACTTTTTTTAAATTTATTTTTTCCTATGTGTTCTTTCAATAATCATTGTAAAACACATTTTCATGCTTTATTGATGTTAAAGTTACTAAAACCTGCATACAGGAATGAAAATGAGATGGTCAGAGCTATGTCTGTTCACCTTAGTACATCTATTACATCCTCGTGTTGATCAAGTTAATCTATGTATTAGCTCACAAGGCTGTAAGACCAACTGAGTTTATGTTGTCATCATGTTTCCTTAATCTGTTTGTCAACATTTGCTTGCAACCACTCTTGGGCTACATTTTTGATTCAGTTTGATCAAACTTTTGATGAAACTTTTAATGTAGATTTTTATCATCAATATATTGGATGCGTTTGAATAGAAGTAGCAAGATCTGTGATTATTATTAAGGTGAGTGGCTGAGCTTGTTATTGCGCTGGAGGCTATATATCTGATCAAATTTTGATTAATGGGTAAACTTGGAATATATCCATAAATCTTCAAGATCTAAGAGGAATATATCATCAAGATCTAAGACTGATATATCATCAAGATCTGAGACCGATATATCAACAAGATTGAGACCATTTCAATCATGTGAGATCCATGCATATTAATAAGGTTATCATGCATGTAATTTTCAGAGCTTGTTACCACCATGGGATTCATATTTTGATCAGACATGGATCAGATTGGAATATATTATTATCAGAATTTTCACCTACTCAGAGCATAAATATCTTAGAGTTCAAAATTTTCAGCAATATCTCACTGCCTTCATCAGTGACAACTGTTCATCACATGACTTACGAATATAAGTATGAATATATTAGGAGAAAATGTACATTCACATGCTAGTATTATCTATGCAGTGTTGTGATTAAGAACCAGAATTTCTTAAAACAATTCTGAATTGTTTGCTAGTAATTGTGTTTTTTAATATTGATTTTGTTCCAGTTAGAACTCGTTCTTTTAAAGACAGTGTCTAAGTTTGTACATTTATTTGCAGAGAATTATTTCTAAAACTTTGCCATATTTGGCATTCTTAAATATGTGGAAGCCATTTTGGTATATTTTGTGAAAAGGGTTTGACTGGCTAGTATTGCTGTGTTAAAATATATGAACCATTCATCATTAATATGTGTTATGAATTATTTTATGGCATTACATATATTTAGTGGCATTACCTGCAAATTATGTAGATTTTTTTTTTCTTCTTGCTTTTAATAAAATAAATACTCCAATTTGTGTTTCATCTTAAGTACTTCATGCTGGCAGCATAAATTTAATCCCCTGTTGGTCTCCTGTATAATTTCATGTGACTTTAGGGACCACAGCTTAAATTTTTCTGTGTAAGCGTAACCTTTAAAGATGTTGGATGACATTGATTATGGGCATCAGACTATATATATGCATATATTAATATTATCATTATTATTTATCTCTATAACAAAATTGTATCAGACTGGCAAAATGGGTAAAATTTACATTATATAAAGTTTACATAGGTTGCATTTTTACAATACTTGATAAGCCAGTTAGGTGCAATGATTAACTATTATGTACTGTTAGCAGGTGAGTGATATCAGGCCCACTTGGGACCCTTGTTGTTTATATAATGAGTGAATTAGACTTTTGTGTTTGGCTCCAAATGAATTTATTGAGTTAGCTAACTTTTCAACTTATTAACAGGATATATAAGTGTTTCTTTGTTCACTTTGGAAATTATATGTAAAAATTGACTGCATGTGAACTTCAGGTAAAAAAGTATATATTTACGAAATTTTAAAAAAAGGAATATATGAAATACTTTAACATGTACTGTCATTAAAATATAGAAGTACAATACAATAATTATGGTAGTTTTCCTTCTTAAATGCAGATGAACTTGAAAATTGCCCTCCCCCCTCTGCACAGACCTGTTTTGAGAGACTGCTTTTTCTGTCAAACAGTTTCTTTTTCTGTATCTTCCTATATTGTTATCATTCACAGGCTTTGAAATCTTGCCTGCTTGGAATGTGTGGCAAGGTTTTTAAAAAAAAATTAGAAAAAAAAGGTTTATCAGTTTCACATTTGAAAAGGCAAGAACAGTTTTAGTTCTGTCAGAAATGATAATACAAGGCATGTTTAGAAAACTACATTTGTATGCCACTTTTGAACCAGGGAATATCCAGTAACACTTGCTGCTCCATGACGAACAGTCATGCAAGGTAAAAATCTTTATAATGATGTTGTTTTGCCAGGTTTGTTTTTAGTTACTTCAGGTGCAAATCAGACCGGGTTTGATCTGTACTGTATATCTAAGGCTAAAGGTAATAAGCTTTTTTCATAGAGTTGATAAATGCCTTTAAGCTGTTTTGAAGAAAAAAAATAATACTATTAAGATAACCCAGGCTAAATAAAAAGCAATCAACCATGTAGCATGCCACTTTCATAAGACCAAAGTTTTACAGTACTTCAGATACTTTGATTAAATAGATACCGTTTATACTAGCTTGTAAGTTGACTCAAACTGCAAACAACAAAGACCCTGATTTACTATAGCATAATGTGCCTGCATATCAGGGTCTATGTTGTTTGTTCTTATGATTACTCCTATCAAACTGCACAGGCCCAGATCTACTGGTGCATTATGCGATGGCAGATGTGGGTATGTGCAGTTTTCAGTTGGACTCATAAGTGAGTATATATGGTGTTCCTTTTATTGTATTTCTCTTTCTTTTTTTTTACATTTAACTTGAATGTGTTTTTCTGTTTCTTTTGCAGACAGCTTTTTCCAGTTATCCATTCCATTTCTTGTAATTCTTGGATCTCTCATACTTACTCAAGGTAAGTGATATATATTACTCTTCAACCATTTATATCAACTTGAAGTGTATGCGGAACCCACAGGCGGTGAATTGAAGGGCAGTCAGGGATTTTTCTTGGATGACTAGGAATGGTTCCTACACCCATCATTCAGAAAGAAAAAGAATTGGAATAAGTCAAAATTTTCAGGAGTGCTGCCTTCAGGAATTTTGCATTATTTTGGGTTTCTTTTTCATCGAGATTGGGGCCCAGTATAATTTTTTATTGGGACAAGTTTTCAGCCCTTGATGACCAGAAGAAAAATATCTCTGGTAAGAGTAGCATATTGTTTGGGATCCGTGTTAGATGTCACTCATTTTGAAAAGAATAAGATCCAATAATGGTCTGTTATTCCTCTTGTTAAATAAAATACCGTATGTACTTCCTTATAGGACAAGTCCCACTGCAAACTGCACAGACTCAGATCTGCCATTGCATAATGCACCAGCAGATCTTGGTCTGTGCAGTTTGTTCATAGTATTCAGTAAAACAAACAACATAGACCCTAATCTGCAGGTGCATTATACCTTGGCAGATCAAGAGTTTTGTTGTTTGTAGGTTGACTTATAAGCAAGTACATACAGTACATAGACATAAGATAGGACTAGGTTGGATTAATGATGTCTGCTTTGTAGAACCAACTCTTACTGCACAACATATTCATTACATTATGATGTCTTTGTTATGATATCACTTTTTACTGAACTTTATTATAGCACAATGAAATCTGGGTGAGATTGGACATAAAATAATGTGTTGAAACCAGTGTTTCTTATGAAATAATGAATAAGAGAAATGCTTAAACAGTTTTAACAATTGCCATTACAGACCTGTGAAATAAAATTAATTCAGTGTTACATTATATAAAACCTAAGGAAATCACTGGAGATGTACAGTTGGTTGGGCAGGCTTTTTGTCTCAGAAAAGTCATGTCATCTCGATAATTGTGTTGAGTGTTAAAATTCACTTACCAAGATAAATTTTTCATTGTGTAGACTGTTTGATAAGAATAGTCTGTGAAGATTTTATGAATTTTTCTATACTCATTCAGTTATTATTTTATGGACAAGAAGTGATGAGTACTTGATCACATATTTTTTTGTGTCTAATGATCCTTATCTGTGGGCATGAATCTTCAGCTAAGAGTAGTGGGCATGAATCTTCAGCTAAGAGTAGTGGGCATGAATCTTCAGCTAAGAGTAGTGGGCATGAATCTTCAGCTAAGAGTAGTGGGCATGAATCTTCAGCTAAGAGTAGTACCACACAATGAATATCAACTTGTACATTTTTTAGTGAGTTTAAATTTCCTGGAAGCTTAGCTATTTAGAAAGGTACAGTTTTTTCAGAATTTCATATTACAGATTTCTCAAGCTACCATCCGTAATGAGACTAGAATGTAACTGTATGCAACCAATATTGTTAACAATAATGAAGGACACATTATGTATAATGTATTGTTAACAATAACGAAGGACACATTATGTATTCACCGTGCTAGGCAGCCTTAATAAATATGTCACAAAAATCTACTGGATGTTGCAAATCAGACACCATAAGGAAGAATTACTAGAGACATATTAGACCCAAAACCATTGATTTAGCACTTCTTCTTGACCATTCCACACTCAAACTTCTAATAATTTCTGTTACTTGAGGAATTCTTTGTCATTACAGCTTGTAGATAATGCTTTCTCCAGATAAAACCATTCAGTTGTCTTTAGTGCAGTACTATATCTTACTTAGTTGCAGCCCTAGAATTGCCCTTGTCCTGCCTCAGCCTCATTCATTATTATAAAATCTGGAAGTTGATGACAGTCCAAGAACTTTTGGCTTGAGGAAGCCATTGTACTATGTAAAGGATTCTTAAGCTATGCAGATTCAAGAGAAGTTGATGTTAATAGTAGAAAGCCAAATCCCTTCTGTTAACACCAATCTAGGGTAGCATGCAATAAAGTGTTTAGGAAGGTGATGTGGTGAAGTCAGAACCAATATGTATCTGTGGCATTGATATTCCAATCTGCAGAAGTCTAAGATCATATGGTTTCCCTATAATCAGCTTTGATGGCATAGGTAACACCACATGAATTGAATGCCCAGCTTGTGAGTAGTTGCTGAATTGAATGCCCAACTTATGAGTAGTTGCTGAATTGAATGCCCAACTCATGAGTAGTTGCTGAATTGAATGCCCAACTCATGAGTAGTTGCTGAATTGAATGCCCAACTCATGAGTAGTTGCTGAAGAAGAATGTGATCTTTGAAGAAAACTTAAGAAAAAATAAATATAGACTGAGTGGCATGTTCAGTTGATACATTGCTGATGTAAAATGAGTAAAAGAGTTTTTCAAAGTCTTTTCTAGGATGCATGATTGTGGGATTAATGCTAATTTTTATTTTTTTTTAAAACTCACATCAGAAAATCAACTGAACATTAAAAAAAATTGTGCCATGTATTTTTAAGCCCTAGTTTTATTTAATCATTATATGCCTCTTGTATTCAGAAAATTCCTTCTTTTTTAAGTGGAGAGGGAAAATTCCCTCTAAAGTTTCAGTTCTAGTGTAAACCCTGGTGCTTCAGCTTGTAATCTTTAACTCTGTTTCTAATGCAGTCTGCAGCTACAGAGTTCCAAGTTGCCAGTTGACATTTTAATTATCCACATTTCAAATTTTGGTGAAACATTATACAAATTCAAATTCAGCTTTAAGAAAAAGAAATCTGTTTGAATTGGTGCATCCATCCACTGGTACATTTGTTGCTCAACCAGTCAAGCATTTCAAATGACATGATTTACAGAGTTGGCTTTTCTGCAGAATTGTCAAAATGTCTACGTTTTTTGATATAGTAAACAGTAGGATGCATTATGTCAACATGGAATGTTTGTGAAAAATAAATAAATCTCCCACAAGTACTTATGTGTGAAACTACATTACCAACAAAAAGTTACTGGTAAGTATGTCTCTTCAACAGAGTTTAAGAAATAGTTATTTTAAACAGCCCAGTGGATTATAGGAAGCCATGCTTATTTGTTCATAACAACCACTCAACAAACTTCTGGTGTTTTTCCACAGCTGTTCATTTCCAGTTAGGAATTATGGGATTGCAGACTACATTCAAGAACGCTTACCTCAAAACTTGAAAAGCTTGACAACTTGCTAGAACTAATCACCTCCAAAACTAAGGAGTTTCATAATGGAAGTTCTCCAGTGAGCATGGGCAATTTTACATTTAAAATAACTTGCATGTTAAAACCTTTTTTACAAATAATAAAATAGTTTTAAATATAATAAAATATTTTTTTACAAATAATTTTATGAGAATTTGGCTTAGCTCAGATTACACAGAATACACTGACTTTTGCAAGTTATCACAGCAAAGTAAAGGGGTCAAGTGTGTTTGGTTAAATTTTGTTTGACTCTTAACATATACGTGTCACTGAGCAGGTTGGCGTAGTGATAATATACAAAATTTTATAGTGAATTGCCAGTTGTATAGTGAATTGCCAGTGTATGGTGAATGGCGGGTGTATGGTCCATTGCCATTTGTATAGTGAATTGCCATTGTAAGGTGAATTGCCAGTTGTATAGTGAATTGCCAGTTGTATAGTAAATTGCCATATGGTGAATTGTCAGTGTATGGTGAATGGCCAGTTTATGGTGAATGGTCAGTTGTATAGTGAATTAACAGTTGTATGGTGAATTGCCAGTTGTATGGTGAATGGTCAGTTGTTTAGTGAATTCCAGTTGTAAGGTGTATTGCAAGTTGCATGGTGAATTGCCATTGGTATAGTGAATTGCCAGTTGGATGGTGAATTGCCAGATATAAGAGTATCTTAGTGGTGATGATCCAGAGTGAGTCACTCCACTTGTAACAGTATAGATCCAGATTTTTCAATGAAATTCATGGGTCTTCACTATTTATAGTAGGTTGAATGTTAGAATGAGCTCCTACAACAAAACACACACACACATACATACATACATACATACATACATACATACATACATACATACAGAGAGAGAGAGAGAGAGAGAGAGAGAGAGAGAGAGAGAGAAGACCTTACACAGGAGCTTATTTCAAATTTATGAAACAAGACAAATAATTTTTATCTTTTGTGAGCCATGACCAGCATAAAATTGAAATTATTCTACAAGTTTCAGAAATCTGACTTGAAATGAGGACAAGTGTTACATTCTATTTACGCAAAACAGGGTGAAAATTTCTTGTATATCAGTGGCAATGACAAACCCAATCATTGGTAAAAGAAAGCAGGAGGAAGTGGGCTTTTTATGTCTTTACTGGTACTGTTGCTGAAAGAAAGGAAGACCTAGAAATACAAGAAATAAAATCCATTGGCTACAGATTACTCCAGAGAAAGCTAGCCTTAGTTAGCTGGTTTTGTGTGCAGACCCCCATAATCACAATCTGATTGGTGTGAATACTTTGAACTTTAAATAGGTCAGATTTCAAATGAAGAAAATTTATTTAACATTTTAGATGATGTAAATAGAGATCTTCTCAATGATCAGATAAAAGTGAATTGGATGGATCTGATAGAGCAGCTCGCAGATGAACCCACCTGAGTAACATCTACCTCTAAACATCTATTGACCATGTCTATACCAATACAAACAAATTGTTCTGGAAGTAATGGCTTCAAAGATTGGTTTAAGTGACTACTTTGCAATTTTTCTAACATGTAAAGTCAGTGGTAATTAAAAACAAAATAATATCCATAAATTTATTTCTTATGATCTTTACAAAACTTTGTGCTATGTATATCTATATTTTTTGTAACTCCTGGTATATGATTTTATCTAATTTTTAAAATTTTTATTCATGACTGTAAATTGTTGCAATTATCTTTAATTTAGGCTTTTGCCTATGTGACCATAGTCTGTTTTAGGAACATTAAGAGTGCAAAACTGCATAGGATCTATAAATAGATGCTTATGTATGCCCTGACAGTTACTAATAATATTATTAGTAAACATGTTAATGAGATTCTGCCATTTTCCCATCAGATGGATCGGTCAGGTGATATCTTGGAAGAATTAAGTTAATTCTTATTGAATGAATTAAGTCACATGTATGGGTATTTTGAAACATTAGAATGAGTAGTATGATCTGTCACATGTATGTTTTGAAATACATGTACAGTTGAAATAGAAGGTGTATATAAGGAGAGAACTGAGCGATCAGATTCATTATTTCTTGTGTTACTGTTGTAAGATCAAGTCTTTAGACATGATTTATGTTGTACTTAGATATTATTGAGAGGAAAAACATTTCAGTGGAAATAGAAAGTGCTCATTTTTTGGAATATAATATTATTCTGAACTTTTATGAATTATTTCAAACGAGTTCTGGAAATTGCCATATTGACAGTCATGAGTCTTGGCAGACCAGTACATTTCTGGTTCTGAAATTTATGTGGAACTTTTCATTCTTTTGGACTTTAATATAATTCTTTCAGGATTATTTCATAATACTAAAGTTCCTCTCACATTTTCATTTGTGACATTGATAATTAAATTGTTTGTAAAAATTGACAAAACTTGTTGCTTTGCTTCTTTCTGTTACTTAGATTATTACCATAGAGTCATAACATTTGATACTATTAAATTTCACGAAGAAGTGAAACAGATTCCATGGAATACAGTCCAGATCTTTGAAGATATTGATGATGTTTTTGGTACTTGATGGATCATTTCATAGAAACAGTAAACAAACATGTCCCTTTAAAAACATAAGGATAAAGAAAGACCACCAGCCAGGATGGATCTCCCCCGAAATTTTAGATGCAATAAAGCAAAGAGACCATTTAAAATCTGATCGAAATCAAGCTAAACATAGAATTAGGAGGAATAAAGTTAATAAAATTATGTCAAACCAAACAAGCACACTACAAAAAAAATGCTGGATGAAACTAAAAGTAACCCAAAAGCTATCTGCATGGAGAACTTTTACAGTTTTTGGTGCAGCGAAATGTAAAACTGAAATTTTACCTTCCAGTCATGAGGGCATTTATACCGATAATCCAGCTGACATCTCAAACATTTTTAATGACTTTTTTGTTCAGTTTACTGAAAAACTTAAAGAACCCCAAACTTCATCTGATCATTTGAAGATCAAAAATGTTTGTGTTAAAAAAACTTCCTAACAGTATAAATTTTGAAATTCCTGAGATGAGTCCTGAATTTTTGTTGAAATATATTCAAAAAATGGATGATTGCAAAGCTACAGGGCTTGATATTATTGGACTGAGGCTATTAAAGGCAGTTGTACCTGTTATAGTAGGAAGTATAGTTTTTATTTGCAGTGGAAGTATTAGGACTAATAAATTTCCTCAGACATGGACAACAGCCAAGGTTACACCATTGCATAAAGCTGAAACAAATAACCACAGACCCACCTCTGTCCTTCCCTGTCTTTCTAACTTATGAGGAAAAAATATATACATGATTCTTTTCTCAAGTATCTGAACACTTTTGATCTTATTCATGATAATCAGTCTGGCTTTCGACAGAACACTCCTGTGAAACTGCACTTGTATCTGTGATTGATAAATGGCTGAAAGCATTAGATAAAGGAGAAATGGTAGGCACCATTACATTTGATTTTTATAAAAATTTTGATCTTGTAGACCAAACTAAAAATTTATGAATGCAATGAAAACTCCTTAACTAGTTTTATGTCTTACTTAACTGATAGAATGCAGAAAGTATCTTTAAATAATCAACTTTCTGAAAGTAAAAATATTAATTGCAGAGCACCATTGATCTCTATCCTTGGACCTGTGTTATTCATTCTATATATCAACAACTTACCTCTTGAGATAGGAAATTCAATTTGTTCCACCTACCTCTTTGCAGATGACACTTAAACACTGAGCCGGGTAAAACCAAAACTGTACTTGAAAATAATTTACAACATGCTTTTAACAGTCTTAAAGTATGGTGCAAGGAAAACAATATAACCATGAATGTAGAAAAAACAAAAGCCCTAGTAGTTACAGCAAAACAACAAGAAAGGCTTGATAGTGACAAACGTCTGTTTCACAATGTGAACCTTAATATGACATCTCTAGAGAAAATTCTTGGTGTATTTGTAGATAACAATCTTAATTGGTCTTTTCACATTAAACATGTTTCAGGAAAGGTTAATTCTTATCTTTGGCTACTGAGGAAAACAAAAACATATATTCCATTTCAGTATAGGATCATCGTTTATAAAAGTTATATTCAGCCACATTTGGACTATTGTAATGTAATTTGGGGTAATACCTCTAATTCAAACATAACAACACTTTTAAGACTCCAAAAGAGGGCATGCATTTAATTCTGGATCAACATATAGACAATTTCCTGGATGAGATTAATAATACAAAAATGTTAAAAAGACATGAAAGAATATTTCTTAGAAAGGCCAAATTTATGTACCAGGTTCCAGAAAAGTCATTCCTGTCTATTTAAGCAATATCTTTCACCAAAGAGATAAAGATGGTACTCCAAATTTAAGGTCTGTTAAAAGTAAAAATTACATTATACCAAGGCCAAAAAAGGAATTTAAATTTTTTTTTCTCAATATAATGGTCCACTGGTATGGGATAACATTCCCAGTGAATTAATGCAGTCTCCTAGCTTCTTTTCTTTTCATAATCATTGTCTCAAATGGATGAAATCTTAAGACAATTAAACAGTTCTAGTAATGTAAATACTGCCTGCGTTTCTATACTTTTGCATCATTCGCACAGTTGAATTTTTCAATACAGGAAGATGGTTTATATATGTTTATATTTTCACAGATGCCTGTGCATGTGTTCCAGGCTTGATACTTTGAGTGTTCAAATCACTTAATTCTTTAGTGTCAAGCCAAATTTATCACATTGTGTTGTAAATACTGTATATGTTGTGCATAACTGCTTGAAGGCCTCAAGGTAGATTAGTTCAGTAACTGAGTTGCCTTCTTCAGATAAAGTCTTTTTTATTATTATTATTATTATTATTATTATTATTATGACAGCACTTACTTTCTATGACCAAAGAGTAAAATAATGTAGTCAAATGCCTATGAAATACATTTGAATGCCTTGGTTATTATGCTCTTGCTACATTGTCACATTGTTTGTAATATCTAAAAGTGTTATTACACATGTTACATATAGAAAAATTGTGATATGGGTATATGAACATATCATAGTAGCCATTTGGTTAGCAAATTTTCCATAGTGTTTTCTTTAAAAAATAATATTAGTAAACAAGAAGTTTTATATGATATCACATCGGAGTTGAGTGTTAGATGAAGTTGAAGTCCTTAATGAAGCAACTGATTCTGGTCAAGACTCCTTAAGAAAGCAATAGCAATAAAACAATCAGATGGTTTGGAATAAAGAATACATTTTTTGTACATGTAAAAATGGACAATAATTTAAAAAATTTAGAATGATTAATGTGCTTTGTTGTATAATTTCTTGAGCACAAACTTATGACATGCATGCACTGCTATGCAAGGCATTTCCAGGTGTCACAAAATGTCTTCTGTTAACACACACACACATTTGCATGCATGCATGCATGCACACACACGTACACGCAACATCATGAGAAGTTGGTCACCTGCACTTGCAATTTAGGCTTTGTCTAATTTCGTATTACATGAAAAAATTAAATTGGCTGTAACAATACCAAGCTTGTATGCCATGTAGAAGACAGTTAACAACAGTATGATAAACTGAGGCTTAGCTGCGGAGCTTAAGGATGAAGAACCCAAGCTGGTTTAGTGTGATAATGCAGATAATTGCATTCAAATGCACATGGGTCATAAATTGATTATTTATAGCCCATCACTTCAGCAATTGAGGCTAACTAAAACCATTTGGTCTTGAAAGAAGTCATCCTTTTTAGTTACTGTATATATTCATTTGTAAGTCTAATCAAACTGCAAACAAAGATCCTGATCTGCTGTAGCATAATGTGACCAAAGATCAGGGTCTGTTGTGTTTGTTCTACTGATTATTCCTAACAAACTGCACAGACCCAGATCTGCTGGTGCATTATAGAATGCCAGATCTGGGTCTGTGCAGTTTGCATTTGGACTCGACTTAAGAGGGGGTACATACAGTATCTTTAACTTGGGGTCTCATTTCTTGTGTCCTTTATTCCTTGTACAAGGTTGAACATTTTTAATTTTCATACCCCTTTTATACCCACTTGTTTTTTGACTGCTTCAGTGGCCTAGTGGTCAGAGCATCCACCCTGGCTGCAGGAGGTCGCCCGCTCAAATTCTTGGCCGAGTCATACTAAAGACATAAAAATGGTACTAACAGCTGCCTTGCTAGGTGCTCAGCATTAAGAGGTTAGTGTTAGGACTGGTTGGCCTGATGTCAGTATAATGTGACTGGGTGGGACATCATGCTATATGTCTGCGGTATGATGCCCCAGTGCTAGACATCACTATAAACTGCCACACTGCAGACATCGTAGCAATATGACTGAAAAATTGCAAAAGCTATGTCAAAAATCCAAAACACTCACACACCCACTTGTTTTATTTCTGTTGTGATTTTATATATTGATTATTGTTGCTTTTGTTTCAGTTAAATACATTATTTTTGTTGTCAGTTTACATGCTTTGTGTTTTAGAGCATTTTTTACTGTCTTCTATAATCATTATTTCTGTAGTTTATCAAGAAAGCATGATGTCATGCAGATAAAACCATGAAAATTGAATTTAGAGCAGTTAACAAAAATCTCTGTTTTATTGTGATTTGCTTTTGAAACTCGTTGTGCCTTGAGTGTTTCATCTCTTTTCAGTGATAGTAAATGAATTCATATCATGTTTGTGTTTTGATTTTATTTACTCAAGCTTAGATGAAGTATACATTAGGCTAGCAAAATGTTTTCTTCAGAATGTTTCAGCTTATTTTCTGATTTTTATGCCAAAGAAATGATTCAGTTCATGCCATATAGAGATGCTGAATGGTACATGTCACAGTCAGTAATGAATGTTGCTGTTAATACAACCATGCATGCAGTATAGCCATGAGGATAAATAAGTTCTTACTGTAGGGCTGTTGATATAACCATGCATACAGTAGAGCCATGAAGATAAATAAGTTCTTACAGTAGGGCTGTTGATATAACCATGCATGCAGTATAGCCATGAGGATAAATAAGTTCTTACTGTAGGGCTGTTGATATAACCATGCATACAGTATAGCCATGAAGATAAATAAGTTCTTACAGTAGGGCTGTTGATATAACCATGCATGCTGTATAGCCATGAAGATCTTACTATAGTGCTGTTGATATAACCATGCATGCAGTATAGCCATGAAGATAAATAAGTTCTTACAGTAGGGCTGTTGATATAACCATGCATGCACTATAGCCATGAAGATCTTACTATAGTGCTGTTGATATAACCATGCATGCAGTATAGCCATGAGGATAAATAAGTTCTCACTGTAGGGCTGTTGATATAACCATGCATGCACTATAGCCATGAAGATCTTAGTATAGTGCTGCTGATATAACCATGCATGCACTATAGCCATGGGGATAAATAAGATCTTACTGTAGGGCTGTTGATATAACCATGCATGCAGTATAGCCATGAGGATAAATAAGTTCTTACTGTAGGGCTGTTGATATAACCATGCATACAGTAGAGCCATGAAGATAAATAAGTTCTTACAGTAGGGCTGTTGATATAACCATGCATGCAGTATAGCCATGAGGATAAATAAGTTCTTACTGTAGGGCTGTTGATATAACCATGCATACAGTATAGCCATGAAGATAAATAAGTTCTTACAGTAGGGCTGTTGATATAACCATGCATGCTGTATAGCCATGAAGATCTTACTATAGTGCTGTTGATATAACCATGCATGCAGTATAGCCATGAAGATAAATAAGTTCTTACAGTAGGGCTGTTGATATAACCATGCATGCACTATAGCCATGAAGATCTTACTATAGTGCTGTTGATATAACCATGCATGCAGTATAGCCATGAGGATAAATAAGTTCTCACTGTAGGGCTGTTGATATAACCATGCATGCACTATAGCCATGAAGATCTTAGTATAGTGCTGCTGATATAACCATGCATGCACTATAGCCATGGGGATAAATAAGATCTTACTGTAGGGCTGTTGATATAACCATGCATACACTATAGCCATGAGGATAAATAAGTTCTTACTGTAGGGCTGTTGATATAACCATGCATGCACTATAGCCATAAAGATAAATAAGTTCTTACTGTAGGGCTGTTGATATAACCATGCATGCAGTATAGCTATGAGGATAAATAAGATCTTACTGTAGGGCTATTGATATAACCATGCATGCACTATAGCCATGAAGATCTTACTATAGTGCTGTTGATATAACCATGCATGCAGTATAGCTATGAGGATAAATAAGATCTTACTGAAGGACTGTTGATATAACCATGCATGCAGTATAGTCATGAATCTTACTGTAGGGCTGTTGATATGACCATGCATGCAGTATAGCTATGAGGATAAATAAGATCTTACTGTAGGGCTGTTGATATAACCATGCATGCAGTATAGCCATGAAGATAAATAAGTTCTTACAGTAGGGCTGTTGATATAACCATGCATGCACTATAGCCATGAAGATCTTACTATAGTGCTGTTGATATAACCATGCATGCAGTATAGTCATGAGGATAAATAAGTTCTTACTGTAGGCTATTGATATAACCATGCACGCACTATAACCATGAAGATCTTAGTATAGTGCTGTTGATATAACCATGGATGCACTATAGCCATGGGGATAAATAAGATCTTACTGTAGGGCTGTTGATATAACCATGCATGCACTATAGCCATGAGGATAAATAAGTTCTTACTGTAGGGCTGTTGATATAACCATGCATGCACTATAGCCATAAAGATAAATAAGTTCTTACTGTAGGGCTGTTGATATAACCATGCATGCAGTATAGCCATGAAGATAAATACGTTCTTACTGTAGGGCTGTTGATATAACCATGCATGCAGTATAACCATGAGGATAAATAAGATCTTACTGTAGGGCTGTTGATATAACCATGCATGCACTATAGCCATGAGGATAAATAAGTTCTTTCTGTAGGGCTGTTGATATAACCATGCATGCAGTATAGCCATGAAGATCTTAGTATAGTGCTGTTAATATAACCATGGATGCACTATAGCCATGAGGATAAATAAGATCCTACTGTAGGTCTGTTGATATAACCATGCATGCACTATAGCCATGAAGATAAATAAGTTCTTACTGTAGGGCTGTTGATATAACCATGCATGCAGTATAGCCATGAAGATAAATAAGTTCTTACTGTAGGGCTGTTGATATAACCATCCATGCACTATAGCCATGAAGATAAATAAGTTCTTACTGTAGGGCTGTTGATATAACCATGCATGCAGTATAGCCATGAAGATAAATAAGTTCTTACTGTAGGGCTGTTGATATAACCATGCATGCACTCTAGCCATGAGGATAAATAAGATCTTACTTTAGGGCTGTTGATATAACCATGCATGCATTATAGCCATGAGGATAAATAAGTTCTTACTGTAGGGCTGTTGATATAACCATGCATACAGTATAGCCATGAGGATAAATAAGATCTTACTGTAGGGCTGTTGATATAACCATGCATGCAGTATAGCCATGAGGATAACCATACATGCACTATAGCCATGAGGATAAATAAGTTCTTTCTGTAGGGTTGTTGATATAACCATGCATACAGTATAGCCATGAGGATAAATAAGATCTTACTGTAGGGCTGTTGATATAACCATGCATGCAGTATAGCCATGAGGATAAATAAGTTCTTACTGTAGGGCTGTTGATATAACCATGCATGCACTATAGCCATGAAGATCTTACTATAGTGCTGTTGATATAACCATGCATGCAGTATAGTCATGAAGATAAATAAGTTCTTACTGTAGGGCTGTTGATATAACCATGCATGCAGTATAGCCATGAAGATCTTAGTATAGTGCTGTTGATATAACCATGGATGCACTATAGCCATGAGGATAAATAAGATCCTACTGTAGGTCTGTTGATATAACCATGCATGCACTATAGCCATGAGGATAAATAAGTTCTTACTGTAGGGCTGTTGATATAACCATGCATGTAGTATAGCCATGAAGATAAATAAGTTCTTACTGTAGGGCTGTTGATATAACCATGCATGCACTATAGCCATGAGGATAAATAAGATCTTACTTTAGGGCTGTTGATATAACCATGCATGCATTATAGCCATGAGGATAAATAAGTTCTTACTGTAGGGCTGTTGATATAACCATGCATACAGTATAGCCATGAGGATAAATAAGATCTTACTGTAGGGCTGTTGATATAACCATGCATGCAGTATAGCCATGAGGATAACCATACATGCACTATAGCCATGAGGATAAATAAGTTCTTTCTGTAGGGTTGTTGATATAACCATGCATACAGTATAGCCATGAGGATAAATAAGATCTTACTGTAGGGCTGTTGATATAACCATGCATGCAGTATAGCCATGAGGATAAATAAGTTCTTACTGTAGGGCTGTTGATATAACCATGCATGCACTATAGCCATGAAGATCTTACTATAGTGCTGTTGATATAACCATGCATGCAGTATAGTCATGAAGATAAATAAGTTCTTACTGTAGGGCTGTTGATATAACCATGCATGCAGTATAGCCATGAAGATCTTAGTATAGTGCTGTTGATATAACCATGGATGCACTATAGCCATGAGGATAAATAAGATCCTACTGTAGGTCTGTTGATATAACCATGCATGCACTATAGCCATGAGGATAAATAAGTTCTTACTGTAGGGCTGTTGATATAACCATGCATGTAGTATAGCCATGAAGATAAATAAGTTCTTACTGTAGGGCTGTTGATATAACCATGCATGCACTATAGCCATGAGGATAAATAAGATCTTACTTTAGGGCTGTTGATATAACCATGCATGCAGTATAGCCATGAAGATAAATAAGTTCTTGCTGTAGGGCTGTTGATATAACCATGCATGCAGTATAGCCATGAGGATAAATAAGTTCTTACTGTAGGGCTGTTGATATAACCATGCATGCACTATAGCCATGAAGATAAATAAGTTCTTACTGTAGGGCTGTTGATATAACCATGCATGCACTATAGCCATGAAGATAAATAAGTTCTTACTGTAGGGCTGTTGATATAACCATGCATCCACTATAGCCATGAAGATCTTACTATACTGCTGTTGATATAACCATGCATGCAGTATAGTCATGAAGATAAATAAGTTCTTACTGTAGGGGTGTTGATATAACCATGCATACAGTATAGCCATGAAGATAAATAAGTTCTTACTGTAGGGCTGTTGATATAACCATGCATGCAGTATAGCCATGAAGATAAATAAGTTCTTACTGTAGGGCTGTTGATATAACCATGCATGCACTATAGCCATGAAGATAAATAAGTTCTTACTGTAGGGCTGTTGATATAACCATGCATACAGTATAGCCATGAAGATAAATAAGTTCTTACTGTAGGGCTGTTGATATAACCATGCATGCACTATAGCCATGAAGATCTTAGTATAGTGCTGTTGATATAACCATGCATGCAGTATAGCCATGAAGATCTTAGTATAGTGCTGTTGATATAATCATGGATGCACTATAGCCATGAGGATAAATAAGATCCTACTGTAGGTCTGTTGATATAACCATGCATGCACTATAGCCATGAGGATAAATAAGTTCTTACTGTAGGGCTGTTGATATAACCATGCATGCAGTATAGCCATGAAGATAAATAAGTTCTTACAGTAGGGCTGTTGATATAACCATGCATGCAGTATAGCCATGAAGATAAATAAGTTCTTACTGTAGGGCTGTTGATATAACCATGCATGCAGTATAGCCATGAAGATAAATAAGTTCTTACTGTAGGGTTGTTGATATAACCATGCATGCACTATAGCCATGAGGATAAATAAGATCTTACTTTAGGGCTGTTGATATAACCATGCATGCATTATAGCCATGAGGATAAATAAGTTCTTACTGTAGGGCTGTTGATATAACCATGCATGCACTATAGCCATGAAGATAAATAAGTTCTTACTGTAGGGCTGTTGATATAACCATGCATGCAGTATAGCCATGAAGATAAATAAGTTCTTACTGTAGGGCTGTTGATATAACCATGCATGCACTATAGCCATGAAGATCTTACTATAGTGCTGTTGATATAACCATGCATGCAGTATAGTCATGAAGATAAATAAGTTCTTACTGTAGGGCTGTTGATATAACCATGCATGCAGTATAGCCATGAAGATCTTAGTATAGTGCTGTTGATATAACCATGGATGCACTATAGCCATGAGGATAAATAAGATCCTACTGTAGGTCTGTTGATATAACCATGCATGCACTATAGCCATGAGGATAAATAAGTTCTTACTGTAGGGCTGTTGATATAACCATGCATGCAGTATAGCCATGAAGATAAATAAGTTCTTACAGTAGGGCTGTTGATATAACCATGCATGCACTATAGCCATGAAGATCTTACTATAGTGCTGTTGATATAACCATGCATGCAGTATAGTCATGAAGATAAATAAGTTCTTACTGTAGGGCTGTTGATATAACCATGCATGCACTATAGCCATGAGGATAAACAAGGTCTTACTTTAGGGCTGTTGATATAACCATGCAGGCAGTATAGCCATGAGGATAAATAAGTTCTTACTGTAGGGCTGTTGATATAACCATGCATGCATTATAGCCATGAAGATAAATAAGTTCTTACTGTAGGGCTGTTGATATAACCATGCATGCAGTATAGCCATGAGGATAAATAAGATCTTTCTGTAGGGCTGTTGATATAACCATGCATGCAGTATAGCCATGAGGATAAATAAGATCTTATTGAAGGGCTGTTGATATAACCATGCATGCAGTATAGCCATGAAGATAAATAAGTTCTTGCTGTAGGGCTGTTGATATAACCATGCATGCAGTATAGCCATGAGGATAAATAAGTTCTTACTGTAGGGCTGTTGATATAACCATGCATGCACTATAGCCATGAAGATCTTACTATAGTGCTGTTGACATAACCATGCATGCAGTTTAGTCATGAGGATAAATAAGTTCTTACTGTAGGGCTGTTGATATAACCATGCATGCACTATAGCCATGAAGATAAATAAGTTCTTACTGTAGGGCTGTTGATATAACCATGCATGCACTATAGCCATGAAGATAAATAAGTTCTTGCTGTAGGGCTGTTGATATAACCATGCATGCAGTATAGCCATGAAGATAAATAAGTTCTTACTGTAGGGCTGTTGATATAACCATGCATACACTATAGCCATGAAGATAAATAAGTTCTTACTGTAGGGCTGTTGATATAACCATGCATACACTATAGCCATGAAGATAAATAAGTTCTTACTGTAGGGCTGTTGATATAACCATGCATACAGTATAGCCATGAAGATAAATAAGTTCTTACTGTAGGGCTGTTGATATAACCATGCATACACTATAGCCATGAAGATAAATAAGTTCTTACTGTAGGGCTGTTGATATAACCATGCATGCAGTATAGCCATGAAGA